>BOPP01000081.1:3244541-3345333 GCA_017312745.1 Gryllus bimaculatus
AATCCAAAAAATTCTTATGCCGTAAAACCTAAGGCGGAACCTGATAAGGCGGGAAATAATTGCACAACGGGCTTTTTTCCGATGCAAAGTACACTGGATAAGCCGGAAACCCATCTAACGTGGAAACGGTTAGTTCGGCAGCATGGAAATATCTGAATAAGACGGAAAACAAATATTGTTTTGACATTAAACTGTATCTTGTAAGTGTGGATACACCACGAGACACTCGGAGCTGGGTTCTTTAATTCGCTTTCTCAGCTGTCCTCGTCCGAACATCGTATTTCCCATACTACTCGTGCGAAAGCCACTGTTTATTTGTAATATCACTGACCTTCACAAACCCATGTGAAGGAAGGAGCCATTCACAGTCCTCATGAGTGCTTAGAGTTCAGTGGTTCTGGACGTTTAGTTCGACTAGTTTTTGGTGATGTGATAATCAAGTGTTTATAATGTCAGGCTGCAAATTGAAAACGTTGAATTGAATTTGCCTTACTTTACGTGGCGAGACTCGGGCCATCAGGCCCGCTCTTCCGTCTGACCACGCAAATTTCGCTACGCTCCTTTCATCAACTAGCAGAGAAGGGAGGTATTTCTTGGGCGAGAAACAGGCGATTTGAATTTAGCTCAGAGGCGTCATTTAGGCTTGAGGATCTTTTACATGCAAGTAAATCTACTAACTAAACGTTAACTCCTGGTGAGAAAGTTACACTAATTAAAGTACACGAACAAAGCTACACTTTCGTCAAGGTTTTCATAAAGAAATTTAATGTTGGGAAAACTTAAGTGTATGACACCTTAAAAGCAAAGACAAAATCATGAATGAGTGGTTAAATTTTTATGGGTGGTTGCCGCATTAGTCACGAGGACCAAGGAAAATAGCCGAAGCATAAATCATAAGATGAATACATCTGTTCCAACAAATATTGAAGAAAAAATATTTCTTTTATTTTTTATGGAGTTCTTTGTTTCATTAGACTTTGTGTTGCATTTCTGGATGTCATTTTCTTGGTTTCTCCAGGGATGTCTTCCTTTCTTTGAAATGTAGTTTTCAGGTGAGATAAAATACTCATACAACCTTTTCCATCTATGAACGAATCCATTTTCTGATTTGACAGTTTTATTGCAATCCTGAATAAGCCGCAAACCTGTACAAGACAGAAGTGATGGTCCCAAACGATTCCGGCTTAGACAAGTTTTACTGTAATATGTTAGGAATATACATTTTCCATTGATAAGATTGAATATTCTAGTTATTGTAGCTATATCGATGTATATGAAATCATTTTGAAATCAAAGAGTGTCCATCAAGCTCTTTCTCAGGCGTCTTTCTTTCATTTTCTGATATCCCCTTTGTAGCAGCCATTTCTTTGTCTTAAATTAACATAAAGACATAATTTTACCAGTAACGATAAACGATACCAGTCACCAGTACCACCGTTACCAGACTCATATTTCCCTCTCTTATTTCAAACGATATTGGAGAGTGGTCGAGCCAATCAATGACGAACAAGCGAAGATTTACATTTTAACACTCTCTGATTAGTCTGTTTTTGGCTCAGCGCATGTGGTGTCCGTACGCTCGATTTTTGAATCTTTCCCAATGAATTCAAATTTCACACGATAGTTGAGAGATCACAATTCATTAATTCTTATTTGTCAATTTTTTCGAATACACTGATGTGGATCATTGTGTAAGGTTTTTAAATGGTCTTCATCAAAGCCCGCAGGGCTTCTTGTACGTGGAGACGCACGCGTGTCAAAACTACCATCTTTGAAACGAACAAACCGTTTCCCCGCGTCTTTCAGATGACGTGATCGCCCCAACAGTGCGAAGATTCCTAGCTGCATCCGCAGCCTTTGCCCTCTGTTGAACTGAAAGAGAGAAATTTGTTGACAATGGTATATTTATCCACTCGACACTCAATTTTCTATTGTCCTTAGAAACACTCACCCTCTATAACAATGCACAATTCAGAACACTAACTTACTCACAATAATAAACTTAAAGAAAAAGAAATCAAATCAAACGTTTATCCCACAGTAACAGAAGCGCCACAAAAAGATTGCGGACATATGCACAAATCCAATACTTCATATTTATGATTTAACCCGGATTATTAGGCACATTACCTTTCTACGTACTAGACAAAAAATATGCCTCTACCCAACCTCTTCTATCCTCATACTACAACAAGAGGTACGGCCATCCTTTATAGTTCTGGCCAGCTAATGTGACAACTTTTGAAAAATATCACTGTCGAATGAGAACATAATAAAATCTAAAATAAATTTACTGTTGCAGTCATTTTGCTAAAAGGACTGACCAAAGAAAAAAGTTCATGCCCTTGGTTGTTAAAAGTGAAAATCCATCAAATTTCAATTATTTGATTTCTACAGAATCAAATGGTAAATACAGCAAAATCTGTCCTCGGTCATGTTTATGTATACATGTGTGTCAATATTTCTCTGTTTTCATGGTAATTTCCTGAAAAAAATTGCTTTCAAAATTTTACAGGTTTGACCAAAACTTTAATCCTCTTTCTATTCAATATGAGGTCACATATCTAGAGGCAGAACAGAGAGGTGATAAAAAACATTTAGACTAAACTCTATACATTTTTATTTAATGAAAATCACAAAAAACAAAAATTAATAACAAGTGTGTCAAAAGACAGCTTCACTTCTGATATGTTACCACTTCTAACTTTAAAGAGATTACATTTCAACGTTTATCAGAAAATTTACTATTTCCATTTAACAACCTTGTTAGTTTCAAATAATAGTACATCAAAATTATAATTTCAAATAATAGTTTCTGATATAAAAATATAAATGATTTTATCAAACATACATTATAGCCATTAAAATAAACAAAATATTGAAATGAATTTAAACCTTTACAAGTTTCGACCAAAATTCTGAAAACCTATAAGGTAAGGATGCCATGTTTTTGGTGATGCCTTGGAAGTCTAGAACTTTTACAAAAGTAGCTTATACACAATTCTGCATAAACAATTTCCAGCATTTGAGTGTGTTACAACCAATGGGAATCCAAAATAGAAGCTATGTATAAACAGATTTTCATAATTTTTATGTTAAAGAAAAATACCTCTTTTGGTTCAATCAATTTCAACAGAGCCAAGATGGGTAAGTACAGACTCCTTGGCTTGGTCCAAAGGGTCAAGGATAAAAATCCGAGTCTGGGCATGAATGTTTCTTCATTATCTCTTTTACCAAGGGTCTCACATTCTGGTATTAGGAGCAATCCCAGATCTGAAGGGCCTGCATATTAGTGTCTAATAGTCCCAGATGCACCCCATTGGGGTGTAGAAGATAACTGACTTGGCTGGAAAAATCTCTACCAAAAAAACAGTTCACATTAAACCTATATTCAGGATATTTATTACTTCAAGGGGTCAAACTGAAATAATAACTGTTGAAAAAACGACTAAATTGAAAACAAACCCGTTATTTTTTCATTCATTAAATATAATATTCAATAAATATATGCTGGAACCAAAACTGAATGAAAGGTTACTGCTTTTAAATGAACTTCAGCATTTTATATAACTTGTTATGCCACATATCAAAATGTGGCTCTTATGATAAAAAATTCCTACAGAAATTGAAACAAATCTTAGTCATGAACTTTGGTAATAATTAGTTAATATGCAGTGAATATGTGAGAAACTAAGAAAGAAAGAAACAAACATGTTTTTTTAAAAAACATTTGTAACTGATTCAAAATCAAAACTATTTTGTTATTAAAAGCTGAATCCTAAATATTGTATGATTGAAATCTGAATGTTATTCAAATAGTTTTATTCCTTGATTACTTGAAGTATAGATAAAGTATATTGAACATTTCAAAAAATTCAGAGGATCACTGATTTCAATAGGATTCTGGATGAGAAATAATTCTCATCAAGTTTTTCTCCCCCTTTTCATGTTACACAGTCAGATTTTGGTTTGTTTGTTTATCTCATTAATAACTTTGGAAACCTGGTCTCAATATCTAATGTTAATATTGTAAATGTTCTCAATGCCTAGCATTATTATTCTTTGGATAAGTGAACTTAATAAATGAAAAGGTGAACAAAATCGAGATATTCTAGAAATTTGAATCATTGATTAATGCTGAATATTTAAATAACCTTGAATTATTTTCAAATAGGGTCCATCCATAAATTATGTAAAGCCCCCTTCTAAATAACCACATAATGCATGAACCCCCCTCTCCCATAAATGCAAGAAGTGAAAATAAATTATCGCACAGTAAAAACAATTTGCATTTATTTTACTTGTGTTGTACATTAAAATTAATTATAATTAAAGTAGAAATTAGTTGGTGAAACCGACTGCATCTTACTATGAGATTGGCACAAGTTGTGAGTGAAGGAAGGATGCATATGCGAGAAGATGTTTGATCACAAGTTGTAGATGCACTGTCATGGATGACACATGAGTGAAAGTCTACTGTGCCAATTTAAATGGATTTTAGAATATTGTAAACATAAGTTTTGAATATTTTCATAGTTATCTTACAGAGTCAATAAAAAATTGTTGAACAAATATTTCTAATTATTGTAACAATTAACATCTAATCCATTTAAGTAATTTATATTTTTAAAACAAATTAATTAGTTAATATTTTAATGTTTTAGAATGAGTCTCAAGAAAAGGAATTATTTCAGCACATGCTGAAAATTTAAAAATCAATGTCATGTAACACTTAACTTCCTTTCCCAATGTAAAGCAGCTTTATGTTTCCTCAAACCCCCTTCCACCCTCTTTAGCATTATGTAATTTATGGATGACCCCATAGGCACATATGACCATCTCTTTTAATACAAATAAAAGCATTTAAAAATACAAACATAAAAAATTCTGTAAAGCAAATAATATAATTAATTATAATAAATATTAACTTATTTCTGAAATTCACAGATATAAATAACTGGCAACACAGGCAGTCAATAAATGGCGACACTTTGTGAGGGCAGATGTCAACAAAAATGACCAGACATTTTGGAATGTTTACAGGGTAACAATATTTTCTTTGTTTCCTAAAAAGCAAAGATCAATATCTTTTACAGGTATTGTGAGATGATTTATCAATCAAATAATTGTAAATATTTAATAAATATCTTAAGTACCCCTAATTTCACAAGTAGTATTATATTTTTTTATAATATATAACATTTAAGGTAGCAACAACTGTGGAATAGGAACTCAGCTTTGTTGATTCATACAAAGTTGTGATTTCTTCCATGTTAATTCACTCATGTTCAATTTTCATGACATTATTTACTTGTATTGTTAACTCTACAATTATACACCTATCATCCTCAACAAATTACTTTCATATTCTTCTTTCGAGAAAATGGAGGTATGAACAAGGCTCCTCTCTTTAGAAGATTTTGAGCTTATAACTCTTCACACTCTTGTAAATTTCATTCCCATAAATATTCTTTAAATTGTTACAATTATTGAACAAAATAACATGAATGAACACAGAGATGAGTCATTGGTTATAATTTATTTGAACCCTTCTTCAATCTTCTGGGGCAATTAGTCCATTGACATCAGGTTGTAAAAATTCATCAATTATGGCCTGTACCATTTCTTTTAGAACACTTCGTAGTACATCCAGATTCCTGAAATAAAGGGACAAAATTTTACAATTTCCACTGAAAAAAATTTGAAACAATCACACAATTCAACAGAATGTATGCTTAAATTGTGAGCACATATGGCACCTGAATTTAAAATGGAAATTATACCTGAATTCTCAAATTATATTCAATTACCAATTCAATTGATATAAATTCAAACTTCATGTATCAAACAAAATCTATATACCAATGGAAAAGTAAAAAATGTCCTTGTATAACATTAATACAGCAATCAATTCAGATCAATAAATCCTAATCATTTATAGCAAAAATTTATCAGAAATAATTAAAAATTATAAGTGAAATGGAAAATTGAACATTTGATTGTAGGGCAAAAGAACTTCAAGAGGAGTCACCAAAGCTAACTTGTATGCTTCAATAAATAAATAACAATATCAATAAAATATTATAAATATACTTAAATATTATTAAGGCCCTGTATCAGTTTTCAATACAAGCATCAAAATTGAATATGGAAGATGCAATGATGATGCTGAGACAGTAAAGAGGCATTAACAATGATGATGATTATGATGATTTTTAAGGGTGCTTCAACATCTGAGGTCATGGGTACCTGTGTCAAATTATCTTAAGATCAAATATTCATTGCGGTATGGTCAGATAAAATCTTCTTAAAATACAAAGTAAAACATGTACAGAAAACCAACAATGTATGATCCTGTCTAGTGGTAAAATGAAAGAATTGTCAGAGAAAGAGATAGGTGAACACTATTAAAATGTGATAAATAAAAGGTGCATTAATTAGCATACACCA
This sequence comes from Gryllus bimaculatus, assembly GCA_017312745.1. Taxonomy (NCBI): domain Eukaryota; kingdom Metazoa; phylum Arthropoda; class Insecta; order Orthoptera; family Gryllidae; genus Gryllus; species Gryllus bimaculatus. The sequence continues at coordinate 3,250,992 of BOPP01000081.1, forward strand.
CCTCTCAGATTAAATTATTAATTTCACTTTCCTGTAGGAAGCTAAAATACTGACAGAGAAAGTATTAGACACCAAGTATATATTTCAGAGAAGTGGCAAGGCAATGCTTCATCTCAAGTTTGCAATCATCTTATCTATAAGAGCATTCTCCGATAAAATCTGTTCTGCACCTATCATAGATGGGGATTGAGTCACCACAGAGATGTTCTTGTAACAAGTCAGTGGTAGATTTAAAGGCGCATAAGAATTATCATCGTGCACTTGGTATTATGTATGAGATGTAAAAGCTCAAAGCTTTGTGACTACTTGAATTTAAAACATGAGTTCTGCCACTTTGCATGCTATGCACTGAGAATGGTACACTGTATGACAAGCTTTGTGCCATGAGTAGGCAGCTATGGATGTCTTAACTTGGCTGCCTAGGACCCCCTCAAGACAAAATGAAGGGGAGGAAGGTCACAGAATGGCGGCCGTAATGTTCGCACCTGTACCTAGGATGTGGCATTTCCTGGACAGCTAAGTAAATACTGACTTGAGCCACAGAAGCCCTACGCTCTCACCTAAGAATGTCCTTACCTTGTTTGCTCATGGCCAACTTTGCAGCCTGGTCAGCTATCTCATTTCCCAGTTGGGCTCAAGGGCCCAACAAAACAACAATTGAAAATGAAGTATTAGACAACGTAATAGGAGATGGATATTAATTGCAGAGGGTTCCAAGAAGAGAACAAGATGGATTCTAGAGCACTTCTGAAATCACTGCAAATTACAACTTCACAAAATGACACTTATGGAACATTGGTGCCTCCAATAGCGTGTATTTCCCTGCTCAAAGAATATATTTTCTGAAGCAGCAGGGTGGTACTGTGGCATTAAAAAGCATGTGTATACCTCCTCATTTTGTGAGGAATCATCCATGAAGATAAAGGTGTGGTCGAGATAAGTGAATTTTATTTCCTGAAAGTGCATCGGAAATATACTGGGGGAAGTTGGAAACTCTGAGTTCTTTTAGGAGTCAGAGAATTTTCCAAGAAAAAATAGGAATTTCAAGGAAATTCCAAAGGGATGGGCAGGTTAAAGTTAAGCTAATGCAAAAGAATAAAAACATATTCCGGGATGATACTTGCAGTGTATATGATGTTCAATGACTTGGGTTAAGGATTGCTTGGCAGAAGAGAGTATTTAGACAACAGATTAAAAATCTCATCTTTGGCTCTCCAACCACAGCCAAGAGGGCAAGAGACATTTGTGGTCTACACTCCTTGAGCTATCACTAAGGATATAAAGGAAGTTCCAAGGGGACACACATTGCCTTTTCAGATTAAGTAAGTGATCATCCCATTTTAGGTTTGTCAAATATCAAGCCAAGGAAAATTGCTGCTGCGAGAAAACAAAATTGATAGTGCACAAGGAAAATAGAATAAAAAAGGGTGGCAATAAAATTGATGAATCCTGCAGAAACACATATAGTTAGATTTTGAGGAAGAGAATTTGAATACAATATCACTCCATCCATGGAATTTATTACGGACAAGTTGCAATTAAATTGCTAATCAATTCAATAGCCTAATCCACATTTTTAAAAAGCAAAGAAAAACAAGTTAGTTATGTAGTTGAGGAATTACAATACTAAAGGGAAAAAACAGAGATTTCATTCCTAACTTCTGGGAAAAAACTGGACTACCTACAATGCACAAATATATTTTACTTTTTTAGACAACAAATGGTGTCAAATAGCTCATTTTTTGGTTTTCGGTGATGGACCACTGATATTCTCAGTCCTTCATTTGTCTTTGAATAACTAATATGTTCTTGGAAGAGCAAACTGTTAACAAAGAGCAATGTTTTTACGGGGTCTCAATGACTAACAGAATAATATTGATAGTAAAGGCAAACAGTGACAGGTTAGAATTGGTCCAAGGGGGAGTGTTTTCCAAGTAGTGACTGGAATTTAGCTTTTCACCAAGGTGGATGTGGAAAGACCTTGATACCAGAAACAATGAGAGTCATCCCTTGAGTCCACAAGAATGTGAAGTCTGAAGAATGCAGTACCTTCAGATGGCAATGTAAACTTTCCAGATATCAAACAAGATGGCTACGAGGTGTTGTAAGACAAAGTCAAGATCAGGGTAGCTAGGGTGACAAGATGGTTCAAAGTCGACTGGTGTCTCTAGAAATTACATTGGATGTGTGTTAACAAATTTCTTTGCTCCAGGACAGAGAAACATTTACTATTCCTTCTAAAAGCTTACACATGCAGCTAGAAAGCGATTTTGGACGGTAAGTTGATGGGATTGTTCAAACATTTCATTCCTTATAGATTAGGATGACAGTGGCTTTATGTCAAAGTCTGTGAATGGAATGCTCAATTTACATTTCACTGAAGAAATAAGGGGAAAATACGTGCTTTTTAGAGAGATTTTTCAGCATGTGGTTGTCAATCTGATCAGTTCCTGGAATAGAATCTGTGAGAGCTAAGGCAGAGGAGAAATTGTCAATGGATAAAAGGGCATTTTAATCTGCTTCCAGGCTGCATTCCCACAGAGAGTACAGTTTCTCAATCATGTTTTCTGGAGAGGTAAGGAGATTTCCATTTACCAGCAAGTCTGGCACAGACAGTGGGGGATAATCTCCATCTGATTTGAACCACTTTTCATCATACATGTTTAGGGTGTTATTGCAAGAAAGTGAAGAAAGATGCGCTCTTCAGAAGGTTGCTTTACTCTCTCGTACGGCCATTGTAACTCTGGTTTGATTTCTTTTACAATCAATCAAATTTTCTGGTGTAGGATAACCTATTGAGCTGCGGTAGCGCAGTGGAAGTGGAAGACGCGTTGAAAACCGAATTGGTAAAATGGACAAGGACATAGACTTCGTCGGGGCGATTATCGGACACGCTGATTTATTTTTAGAATGTATTCTAATCAAATACTGAGGTTGAAACAGTCACTGAAGTAAACGGCCAATGTTCAGTTTAGGGATATCGAATTGTGCTAGGGGCAGGCGGGAGACAACTTTTAAGTTCTTGTTAGCGAAATAGTAGGTTTACCGATACGCATACGATTTAAAGATCGGTCCGAATGGCGTGTTCACGACGGAACCTATTTATACAACCCGGCCCGGCACGTCGTAGCTCGGTGCCACTCCGCTTGGCTTGTGAGTCGTCCTTCAGAACGGATCAGGGCGCCACTTCTAAAAGCGATGAAATGACGATATAATTGATTCTTCCGAAGATAAATTGATATTAATTGCGGAGAAAGAAGAGTGGGAGCAAAGAGGACAGTGTTATTACTGGAAACGCATGTATTATGTAAGCAAAATAGTAGCCCGAAACCGCGACGAAATTTTCCCAATTCAACACAATCCATTTGATTTAGCTCAACTTTAGGACTTACATTTTAAAAGAAAAAAATGAAGGGCCAAGGTTCTATCTCCAGCACAAAAAATTACATCACGAAAGGCGTAGAATTCTTCCAAAGTTACGTTTACTCGTTTTATTCTTGGCAGCAGCTACGCGTGCAAACTTCACGGTTTGTGCATCGCACCATTTCCTCTCTCATGTCTTTAGAAATCAGCAAATTGAAAGATTAGATGGTACCACATCATCAAGCTATTTAAAATTAAAAATACCACTTCGGCATCAGAGGGTTAAGAAACTACAAACCATGAATTATGATTACACGTGATAGAGAAAGTAATACTATACGATTTTTTCTGATAAAAATCGCCCCTCTCCGCAGCAGCATTACAATACTTTCTCTTCACAATGTAAGTACGTAGTAGACAAAGTGAAAGTACAACGTAAGAGGTCGTATTCCACGGGGACCGCCGTCCTAGAATACATGCGTCGAAGACGGGGGAAGTTCGCCTCGCAGAAAGAAACCTTGTGAAAAGTGGCAATGACCGCTCCGAAGACAAGTTAAAATTACTTTCCCACGCTTTGCATCACGGAATGAACACAAGAGATTTATAGAATCCTTAATTTAAAAGTGGTATTTGCTGTGTACCCAGATACCTTTGGAGTTGGCGCACGCGCGCACGAGTCGGCACGCGCTCTATTTTAAAGAGCGCAAGGCAGCAAGACGCTAACCACTTCAACAAGCAGCGAGCTACGGGGACGAGTCTTGGACAGCCCGGGCAGCCAGAAGTGATCGAGTCCTAGCTACGACGTCGTGTGGATTTAAGTGACAGTTTCGCTGACCGCGCCGAAGTTCTGTGATTATTCCTGGATTTACTGTGAATTGGCTTCGGTAGGTACGTCTTCTGGCGGCACGAAACTCGGAAACGAATTAGGTACTTTCTTGCGACCAATAGAACTTCGGCATTTTTTTTGTATATTTTCGAGAAGAGATTGCTCTGTAAATTGTACAACTGAATAAACAGTTTTATGTGAATATCTCAGCCTCCACATTGTATCATACATTTCAGTATTGTGCCACTGTCTGCCACGCTCTGAGTACGGAATGTTTCGAAAATGCTTTTTAAGCTACTGAGGGAACAGAGGGAATGTCAAGATCGGACCAGCGAGTCGCTGATTTCTCAACCTGTTTAGCTAACTTCAACTCCGACAAGATCCGGGACCCAAAGTACTAATCATAGTGGCAAGACAACAGATGACGAATAATGTGTTGTATTGTTATCAAGTGATCCAAGGGAGGAAGCAATAACGGTGACTAGTCTCCAATAGGAATCACTGCATACAACTTACGATGAACCTGATTCGATGTATTTCAAGAGATGGAGAACAGCGAATTCTTTCTCGGCAGAATACTCTTTACCGAATGAATTTGAAATGAGCGAATATACGATCTACAATAGCACAGACGCACCATTACCATTGATGGCAGAGCCAAGTGTAAAGTATGGGCAGGTGAGGCTGCTATCAACTCATGGAACAGTTTCAGGTACATTAAAGGAGGAATAAGAGGTGGGGAATTTGCAGTTTTTGGTCTACAGTGCGATGAAGGAGGTTCTAGGGAGGAGCAGGACTGAGGAAGGGTGTACGAGGAGAGATGCACATTTAGGTCCTCTAGCAGTATCTGAAAACGGATGCCTGGTAGTTCAGGTAGTGATGGCTTCAGAGCACACAAATATAGGTGGTTACGGAACAGGTTATCCGGACGGATTGGATGAAGCGGCAAGCCTGAAAGTTTCGTTCTACAAGCTATAAACGGAATATCGCATCTTCTACACAAAGACGATCCGTCAGCGTCTGTCAAGACACTCAATGCGGCTGGTGAGAAATGCGCCATGGCAATACAGATGGTGCAGAAAGCCGGAATCTATTGGCACAAAAACAATTTCCGGTTTAGGGAGATTTCGTTTTAAGAAGGGCAGTTCATTTTATGATTGTTTTGGTGATATTGATACTTCTGTCCTAGAAACTAGAGTAAATAACATGACTGTAATATAGTTTTTTAAATATGTCAACATACATTAATACGTATAACGTATTTATGCAACAAATCAATACTAAATATTCTTCATTGACAGCTTTTGAGTTTCTCTTGCTTCTTTAAGTTTGACTTATCCATCTAAAGTTAGAGTTTTATGTTAAACTCATAAAAATACACACCACCTCACTGCCTAGGTGCTGCAGTCAGAGTGCTTGCTGACTTAACGCACATTGCGTCACAGCCTGAGTACTGTGACTGTCCTCCTGATACCGTCGAAAGGTCTTGAGCAAATGCGTCTTTGGCCGAGGGGTTACGATTATCAACGTGGGGCAGGGCGACGAGTGAATAGAAACCATGCCCTTACACCTTCGCCGTGAGAGCCGGGAGGGAGGGAATTCCCCTGTGGCCCACACCTTGAGAGCCAAGCAACTCGAAGGTCGAATTCTACGCTGCCAGCTGAAGCTCCTCTCCATCACTGTGGGACTTCGTCAACGAAATTCCGTGTCAAAGGGACAGATAATTAAAAAATCTTGCAGATGCATTCTTTCCATTAATTACATCTCGTCTTTCTACCAATTGGACCAAGTGATTGAGCGCAACAGAAAAAGTTCGCGTCTTGGGGTGAAAATAATTCTAAATGGATGTGAAACATTATTGAAATTGTGTTGTAACAAGTCTTTACAGATAAACAGGATTTCAGAAAGGAAGTGACAATTTGCGAACCTGGATGGTGAAAAGAGGAATAATAATATAACCACTCAGAGGTTGTACGTAAGTGCACAGATCCACATCACACTTAACTTGGGATTTCCTTTAGAAGAGACTATTAACAAAGGAAGTAGACAAGAGTATTTTATTTCACAAAGACCTTTTAATCCACTGGCGGAAATATGTATTGCAATAACAGGATGAGCACAGGCAATCGAGTATGCGATAAGGGACGTTAGGGATGGGGGGTCGTAAAATCCGTGATTAACATTTCACGGATGACTGAAGCACGGTGACGTAATGGCAGCATGACGAAATGGCCCGGTTGAGCCATCTCCTCCGCGGCTTAAAAAGGCCACTGCGATCGGGTCTAGACGGGGCCTAGGTATGCCACGGCGTCGCACTCGTTCGCTCTTTCAACAATTGGACCAGTTTGAGCGGGCTCGGATTGTCGGTGCCTGCGCGAAGCCGGGTGATCCTTTCGCCGCACTGTAGGGCACATGGGCCGTGATGTGACGTCGGTGCTGGCGACGATGGGCAGACGAGCATTTCCAAAGCCATAGACCCACTTCGGGACGACAGCGGGGCACTGACGAACGTCAAGAACAACCCACCGTGAGGGCGGTGTTGGCCGACCGTACGGCCACCCGCCCCGAAATACAGGCACATGTGGCCCCCAACGTGTTTCGATTCCCTACGCTCCGTTAGGAATCGATTACTTGCTGCAGGATTACAATCGCGCGTACCGCTAGTCCGACTGCCACTCACGCCGAACTATCGCCGGACACGTCTGCCTGCACAGGCGAGCGCATGCGCCCGGAGTGTGTTCGTCCACATCCGGCAGGGTCCATCCCGGGGGCGATGATGTGGGGTGTCATCGGCTGACCAACGCCTGACCCGTGCTGCGCACTCCCCCAACTACTCTGCCTGCTCTGCGGGAGGCGGTGCAGGAGGCGTGGAACAGTGTACCGCAGGACACTATTCGCCACCTCAACGATGGGATGCCAGCCCGCATCAGGGCTTGTCGTACGGCGGGTACACGCAGTACTGATGTGGCGTTTCCGGTCTTCATGGTTTTCTCTGTGACTGGACGTGCGAGTCTCACGTGGCTCTGGTCATGTAATCATGTGTCGTATTCTGTCTGTATGTGCATTATCTGTACGGAGGAATAAATTTTACAATGCAATCGGGATGTTGCAATACTTTTTTTCTGCCAATGTACATATCTTAACATTTTGTAAAGGAGTGGAAGGGAGCCTAGTAATACTTTTAGATTTCTAGAACGTGACATATCATACCTCAGCAAACTTAATTTTGAAAGACAGATCGAGAGATTCAACCTTATGTGCAGCACCATTAAAAGAACACTTAGACATAAAGTTTGCAAAGATAATGGGGTAATTCTTTGAATAAATCAAGTAAACTAAAAATAATCAAAAGAATAATTGACTAATTAGCTGATGTTCCCTCACAACAAGAAAATACATACTGTTCATCAGGTGAACTGCAAAGTTCTGTGTAGTACTTAATCTTGGGTTCAGTACCACTAGTACGTAAAGTAGCAACTAAGCCATTGCCAAATCTGAAAGTAAGCATGTAACTTGATGATGACACGGGTAACTTGGGTACAAGATCAGGTTCATTTGAGTCATAGCCATATCTCAAGTCTCGCACTCCAGTGATCTTATATTTCCCATTCATAAGACTGTCTGGATACTGTAACGCAAAGAAGAAATTAAAAGCTGAGTGGCAAAATGTTATTTATATTATTTTCTTTCAACTAGAACTCACTGTTTTGGGTTCTCCTTTGGCATTACTTAATTTCTCAAATATGTGTTTGATGATGTCTGGATCATAACACAAGAAATAAGAATTAAGTGATAAGTGCTGGCCATACCTAAAAATAAAATTGTAAATAAATTAAAATAAACACTGTATCATTTTCTAAGGAAAATTAGAGGTTTACAATACTAACAATTTGTATATATCCTCAAGCTTTTGAACAAGTGACATTTTATTTTCTGCTAAATATGCAGCTAATTCTGCTATCTGAATACCAGCTGATATACCATCTTTATCCAATACAGCTGTTCCACACATAAATCCAATAGCTTCCTCAAATGCAAAGAGGACTGTAAGTCCCCTGGCTTTCAGTTCAAACGCTTTATTGCCCATCCATTTGAATCCAGTAAGGGTTTCCTACAATACACATTAAATTAAGTTCTCTTTATATACTATTTCAAGTGAAACTATTGAAATTATTTATTAAAAAAATGAGTTCTTTCATATTTGTTTCATGTAGAATATTTTAAAACAAACCAGAAAGGTAAATCCTTCAACTTTTGCCATACTCTGCAAAATTTTTGAAGAAACCGTGCTTGATAGCATGTATACATCATTCAAAGGAACATTGGTACTCCTTTTCTTGTGGCAAAAAAGCGTCCACCACCCTAGCAATGCTCCAAGTTCATTCCCTGTAAATACTCTCCATTCACTGAAAGCAAATTTAAACAAATAATTTGTCTTTATTGTCAGATTTTATTTAAATGATGGAAATCTTCAATGAAGAATCTTGACACAAACACAAAAGAAACAAAAATTACTTGAAAAGTAAATTGTTATTACCCATTTTCCAACTTTTCTGCCACTGCTAACCTATCTGCATCTGGATCATTAGCAAGTATAATGGTACTATTGCATGAATCTGCTGTTTGGAAAGCTAAATTCAAAGCACTCTTTCCTTCTTCTGGATTAGGAAACTTCACTGTAGGAAACTCTGGATCAGGATCTCGTTGCTTATCCACAACAACAAATGGCTACAAGTAGTAAGTTCAACATTTTATACATCATAATAAAAACAAAAATAATGGTCAGGCATCAAATTAAATTTTTCGACTAAAATATAGATCTGTGTATTCACTCTTACAATGCCTGAATCCAAATAAGTAACACTTGTTCAAAAACTGTTTTATACATTGTATGATTATGTACATATCTTAACTTTTTGAACATGTTTTTTGCTGTATTTATGTGACAATAATAATAATAATAATAATTATTATTATTATTATTATTGTTGTTGTTGTTATTATAATTATTTTTTTGTTTTTGTTTCACGAATCGGCCATTATGGAGCCACACGATATGTGCATCCCACCAGGGCTCAGACTTTATTATCGGGGTAGGTGCACATTACTATTCTACAGGGGAAGATCAGCATTTTAATGCTGATTCCATATTTATACCCTAGGTTTGTCATCCCTGCGGGATGAAATGATGATGATGATGTTGATTAATAATGAAATAGACACACACACAACTCAACCATGCCCAAGAGACTCGAACCCGCAATCTACTGTTCCGAGACTGCTTTGGCACTATTGCCTTAGCAACCTCAGTCATCGAATTGGCATTGGTGTTATCGTAATCATTATAGTTGTTCTTATTACCATCGTTATCAATATTGTAATCATCATTGTTATTATTATTACATGTGAAAAAACATTACAACATAATTTAATAAATTTTGTAACAATATATTATTGTTCTGTCTCTTTGCAGGCATTACAATTATTATTATCAATATGTTTTCTCTATTTTCTTGAGAGCGAATTACTTACTTTAAAACAAGCAGCTTCAAATGCCCTCATCATGTATGGATATCCTACACCATGCATTGGTGTATATGTAAATTTCAAGCTACAACTTTTATTAATATCCAGAAATAAATAATTATTTGCAAAGACACCAAAATATTCTGCCGAAATTTCCTCTAGTGGATCTAAGACCAATAAAGGTTGCTCGTGAATAATGGAAACATTCCATGATTTCTCCCAAGGTTCCAAATTTTTCAAAATTGTCTTTTGGATATTTTTATCATGAGGTGAAGTTATCTAGAAACAAACAGAAAAAAACATAGTACAAAGTCAATGGCATCATGACATTTTAATGAAGACAGTTTTCTTTCGTACATTTTTTTTCTATAAAACTTCAATAACTTATACTGACAGACTGTTCAACTTTTTCATGTGTGTGCAGATGGAGGCAAAGGCATTGATATGAATTGAGAAGATTCTTAATTGAGCCACAGAGAATATTAACAGCGGATCCCATCCGAAGTTCATTTCGTGAAAAATGACATTCTGTTTTCGTTAATGTTCACTTTCACTATGGAAAAATTTTTGAAGGTGGAATTTGAGAGTTTTGCCATAACCCAATTCATTTGATATTTCAGCAGATGATAGGTATATGGTAAGAGTTTACCATCATACTTCAAACTAATAATGCAAGGTCCGTTGGGATCTGCTGAGCACCTCAATTACATTCAAAAGTTGTGTACATATCAATACACATGTTAAATTCAAAGACATGAATTCATTGATGGTGGTACAACACACACACACACACACAAAAAAAATCTAACATGCTGGAAAGGTTCAAAACCCTTGCCACCAAATGGCACAACAATATTTTTTCATTTTCATGACAATGATGAATGCTGAAAAACAACTAATATAAACAAAACAAAAAAATGTTGCAGCATTACATATTCACTGCCATACAATGCACCTATTCCAGCAATTACAGATGTGACAGACCTTCACAATACATTATGAAACAGTTATTCAAACAAATTCATTAACAAATGGCAACAAAACAAGGTTTTTACAAAACATGGGATATCATATATGAATTGAAAAGTGGTAAGTCAAAGATGTGAATAGAGAACACATTAATCAACAAGTGAACTGGTAGGCCAAAAGCCTCCCGAAACCCATGCACTGTCTTCAAAGTAGGCCATATTTCTTGGCTGTGCCTACAAGGCAATGTGCATAACAATGTAGTACCACCAAACAATGAGTGCCATCCAGCAGCTAATACATGTACATCTGGAAACTGGTGACGCTTGTGTGAGATCAGTAATATAGATAGTAAGGCCATTTCCCTGCTCAGATGACCTGATGGATCTCAATGCCCAAAAATTCTTGAGCATGTACTGCACGAAACAGTCATGAGCTGCAAAATATGTCCCTGCATTCACAGAAAGTTTGTTTAGTGTACCACATTGTTTACTAGCATTTTCATTACATTCTTCTAACATTTAGTCAAAAGTGACCAGGACCTAGAGATTGAACAAGAACTTCTCAATATGACAATGAATATGCAGAACATGCACAGTATATGACAGAGACTATGCAGAACATACACAGAAAAAAGCGACAACAATTTTTATAACTGAAGTTAGAGCATATGATGTTTATCGAGGGCAAACTAGCAGACCAGAATTATTGTGACATCTCACAAAGTATGTCAAATATTTTTGTCGAGATCTTTTATAACATTCTGCAGAAATAAATTTCTCTAAAAATTTGTGATACGTATGTTGTATTCAAAATGAGAGGACAGAAGTCAAGTACAAATTAGCATCATTCCAAATGACACAGACCACATGACGAATAAAAAAGTGGCCATAAAACTGCTGAGATGTACCAACATTCAGAACACAACTTAGAAAATACAACGGTCTACATGAGCACTGTAAAAGAGATTAGGTGATCTTAACATGAAAATTTCACAAATCATACATTATATGACAGTTATTTATAAGACATTTATTTCAAAATGAAAATGTTAGACCTTTTAATTTTTATTGCCAATAATTTTTATACTCAAATTAACAATAGAGTAAGAAAATATGCAATGATAGGTAATCGAGAAAACAACAGAAAATCTTCAAGTGCTACATTTTTTTAAGGCTGAAGTGTAGTATACGGTACAATCTATGGAAGTTGTTTAAACCAGCACTCCGCGCTGCTCCAGCGAAGGGGAAATCCAAGGTGGAGGGGACAAGGGGTATTAAAGGTATTGTTACTATTTTAGTACTCTCACAACTTGTCATTCAACAGGTTGGAACTTTCATTTCCTTCCCTGAAAATTTTCTGAACTTTCTGTCCTTTATGATGCTGAACCTCTGTCAGCACCTTGTCAGGACAACATATCTACTAGCTAATTTTTTGCCAGTTTTATTTGGTACCAAGTACCAAGGTTTCAGACATTTAGACTTGTGATGACTGATACTTTGATGTGTTACATAGACAGGTTTTCATTTTCTACAATAAGGAACTTCGGGATTCCTCCATCCAATCTTTTTCCCTTCACACATGAAATATTTTCTATTATTTGCTACTATCAATTCTTTTATATTTGCACATATATCTCTGTTTACATTAATCACTATGCACGGGTAGAGAGAGATTATTCTAAGGAGGCAGCTTTTGACAGCTTCTGATTGGCTACTACTGGCAACAAAACTGCAATCACATCCATGCACTCATTTCGTCAATGGGTTTGTTCACAGTTGGGTCATTTGTAAAAGGCTTCGACACTACCTCTTGTGATGCCATCATCCAACATGATGTTCTTTTGTTTCGCATTCTGTCAAATTGGTCCCTTCTTAGAGTAGCTTCTCTATATGTCAAGGATTGCATATTTTTAATAATAGTTTTCAGTTACAATCTTGCATACATGATGCCCTTGCCCACCGTAGTGTGTAATTACCAATGTCAACAAACATCAATCTCAAAGATGAAAGATATGTGAAAAGACAGATGTAACTTATAAGGAATTTTAAAAGCATTTACTTAAAACGACTACAAGAAATTGTTAAAAAAATGAACAGTTCAGCAACAAAAGTTAAAAGTATGAAGAAAATAGACAGAAAAGAGTTAAAGGAAGTAGGAAATAGAGTCAGTCAGAGAACAGTCAAGTTCTGTACAGGGAATATATAGCAAGACCAGAAATGGCAAAATTCTCTATATTTTAAAATAAAAGCTGATAGGAAAATATGTTATGATTTATTTTGCAATGAGATAATTTAATGCCTAAATTTCATCACAATATCACCATTTACTTGAATTATATTCTTTTTAATAAAATTGTAAAATAGTTTTCTTGTTTGTGCAAGATTTTCAAAAAATATTTGACGTTTTCTTTCATCTCACATGTAACTTTGACGTCATCTCGAAATATATATTTTTGCTAATAATAAGCAAATAATACCAATTACACTAGAATTATAACTATTGTTAAACAGCTTACGTACTTGAGCTCCATTATCCCAATATACTTTGTAACCATTGTCGTCTTTAGGATTATGTGAAGCAGTTACCATCACACCACAAAAGCATTGAAAATGGTCAACAGCAAATGGTACAAAAGGCGTAGGACATACTTTAGAAAATAAGTACACAGATATGCCCCTGTTTAGAAATATTGCAGCAGACAGTTCTGCAAAACTACAAAAACATCAAACCAACATTGAAAGTTACCAAGAAAAAAAATCAACAGTAAAGAGTAATAGAGAAAAAATGGTCTTGAAATTCACCGTTTACTATTGTGTCTTCCATCATAACCAATGACAATACCAGCTTTTTTCTCAGAATCATGGAATGACTCTTCGACATACTTGCACAAACCCTGAGCAGTTTGAATAATAACAAGATCATTCATTTGGGAATACCCTGGTCCCATACGACCACGTAACCCTGCTGTTCCAAATTGCAGTCGAGACAACAGCAACTTTTGTAACTGGGCTTCATCACCAGCATCCCTTAGACTTTGAATTTCATTTCTAGTATTCTCATTCTGAAAAGTATTTAAAAATGGAATACAGTCAACGAGAATTATTTAAAAGAATCTTCTTAAAAGTACCATTAATGTCCATAACTTACCTTATCCCAGTTTAACCATTCTTGAACTTTTTCTCTCAATAAATCAGATTTTTTACATTCTCCAAATCTACACTTGCCACTCATGGTGTAGTACCTTCAACATGTACCTATCACATTTTTAATAATACAATTCAAATACTAGCACAAATACTTCACGAAATCTGTAAAGTAATATTTTTTCTTTACTCACCACTGTGCCTAATCAAACGACCGCGCCTTGTACTATCAATGGTTACTACAACGTACATTTATTTAAAACCAATGAACAACGATACCGCACGCGGATTTGATCGACAAGGCCGACAGATAATGCTGGTATCTTTACACTGAAGATATTGGATTATCCGTAATGTTCGATAACAGCAACTGAAAATAGGAGATGATCAAGGATTACTCATTTCTCGCATTTTATTCGCGTGCAAAGTACTTTTTAGCAGAATAGTACCACGCTGACGTGGAGGGATAACGATGGATATTTTATTCTTACTACTCATTATATCAGTACTGCGGTATGCACGCACATAATTTTATTTAATACTAAAAATCAATTTGAAATTGTCATTTACGTTTTTGTTTTAAAATCATGCGGAAATTCTTGTTATCAGTCCAGAATGACGTACTGTGCATGACGTTATCTTGCCTTTGGACATGTCTTGTGATAATACCTGATAAATCGCGAAAGAGCTCTTCCGAGGAGAGATAATAAATGTCTAATTCAACTTCTTGCAGGTCGGTTTTTTTGTTAATGAAAGTACCAAAAAGGACCCCCTTGGCATAACATCGATCAGCTGATGCAAAAGAACCGGCAACACAAACCTGGAACGTCAGATCGACGGCAACAAACTGTGTGGGATATCCTAAGGATATCGTAGGGGATAATGGCATTTCTGTGACAAAAGTTTTATGAAAAATAGCAAGTCTCGTTACAATGTTATTGGAGGATTAACAGCGTCAATAATTGTATTACACAATGTTATTGTTGCGTCAATGAAAGATTTTCATGAGAGACTACAAAGGTGTATTCTCAGTGTGATCGCTAAAAGCTAGATTTATATTACAATGGATGTTGGTGTAGTGCGTGTAGCTGAAGACAGTGATTTTGAAAGGCTGAAGGAGTACCTTGACAATCACACTGGTTGGAAATTGGAGTACGGAAAGGAGGATACTCGAGTCTGGACGAAGTCTGTAGAACACACGAACTTCAAGATGATTAAGGTATATATTTTTTTGATAATTAACACAGAAATATTAAAGAAGTACTTTAATGCTATTGTTACGTGTAAAAATATTTCTTGTGTGCAGTTATGGACAGATTTTGACAACGTTCTTCCCAGCCAGATGTATGATGTTCTTCATGATCCAGAATATCGGAAAGTGTGGGACCAGAATATGATTGATGCTCATGATATTGGCTACATAAATCCTAATAATGATGTAGGCTATTATGCTAGTAAGTCCAATATCATTTTTGAAAATAACATAGTATGTTTGTAGAAAGAAATGTAATTGTGAAGTCTCAAATGAATTTCATGATCCTCTTAAACTTTAGTTTGTGATTGTTGTGTACATGTGAATATCTCATGATATTTTTGACTTCTTATCTGAATTGCAAAGTAAAACAATTGCATAGTCTGAACATGAGAGAATATTGCGTTGCTAGTGTTAGAAGCATTCATGATATTTATTTTTCATTTGTGTTGACTTTATGATTTATAGTGAAATCCGATGTACCAAGATACTTTTGTATGCAATGTGGATAAAAATATAAGAAAAGAGTATTTGTGTACGTGAGCATCTTCGTTTAGAAAACTGATATATACAACTCGTAAGCTCAAAATTGAAACCCACTATTTTTTTTAACATGCACTATATTATAGCATCACATTTACAGAGTGGGTTAATTTTAACCCTGTGGGGTAGTCCTTTTCTTAAGAACTGGTTTGTAAACAAACGCTGTTTCCTTCATCAGCATTAGTGTATTAATTTTATATTATTGTATCTTATTTATTGTAGAAGTAGACCTTATGAAATAAAAAATAAGTATTAAATGAATAGGTTCATTTTAAGTTGTCAATTTAAATAAATTTCTGTTGAAATATTTTTGGTGGTGAGGTTGAAGAGAGTAACTTATAATGATGCAACCTCTGCTCATAAACAAATATTGTATGAATAGGACAATTTAATATTGAGAAAATATAGAATAGAATGTTTATTTTATTCAACTGTTGTAACATTTAACAAGTCATTTTAGTTCAATACAAAATAGAAATACAGTTGGCTCCATTTACAGTGAACTTCTGTGGTCTAACATTTTTTGTTTGCTGTATCAGAGGTTCACTATATCTGATGTCAAAATTAAATAGTTTCTCCGCAATGATTAATTTTATTAATAATTGAAAATTTATTATCGGCACCAACTGAAAATTTCAATATCTTTATTTGACATTAAAAAATTAATAATTTTCAATTGTTTGTTTCATACAGTTTTCATTAGTAATTTCTCTATATCCTTCTCCAGAGTTCATGCACTGTTCATACTGGATTAAGCATTGCCTGGTGTTTCTAAGTATTGTGATGCAGTCTTGACACCCTTCAATGCCTCTTGTACTGTTAGAACACCATCCTACTTTCCAAAGGCCCTTTTACTCAATAATAACATAAGAGATCCTTTTGGTAGCATCATGGTGCAAGCGGCTAAGGAAACAGATTCCTGAATGAAACATTCCGGGTCCTCTACCTTCACCTCAGGGGAAACTGGATTATGACCTTTGGCCGATGATTTTTCTCCAAGCTGTCCATTATTGGAATTTGTAGCATTGAGACAATATTTTTTTTCCAGAAGGGAATTCCAAGACGTATTTCCCATGTTGATTATAACCAAGGTTCAGTGTTTACTGTAACCGAATCTTCTTATGCTTATTAGTAATGTGAGTGAAACAGAGCCAGTGGCTTTTTGTTCACTATAACTGAGAGTTCACTGTATCAGAGTTTACTACAACTGGAGACGATTGTAATTGCTTTTTGAGATGAATCGTACAATAATGATAAAAACCCTCTTGCTTGTGAGTGAATTGTCCTGAAGAAGGGCATTCTAATTGTTTTGAAATTGAGTTGGGTATAGAAACCTGCAGAACAGTTCATAAACAGAGAAATTGGGAAAGATTTTGTAAAATGAATTTTCTATTTTATGTAATTTACAGAAAACTGATATTATTTGACTTTGAGCTCTTTATCATTATTATAACTTATGTAATTTTGTTTAATGACAACTGATAAAAAATACATTATGCATCTGATTTATTGCAGTGTCTTGTCCTGCACCATTGAAAAATCGAGATTTTGTTTTACAACGTTCATGGCTAGACACAGGCCAGGAGCAGTTAATTATAAATCATTCTGTTTTTCATAAGGACTATCCACCAAGAAGTGGTTTCATTCGTGCCACTTCATTCATGACTGGTAAGTTCTCACATACTTTAGGAGATTCATACTATCATTTTTCTCATCTTAGAAAGAGGAAATACATGTATATCTTTGCTAAATATTAAAAAATCAATTTTCTTTTTAATAGGTTTCCTAATCCGTCCAATTGATGAGACGGGATGTAAACTTGGATACATTTCTCAAACAGATCCTCACGGTACTTTACCTCCATGGCTAGTCAACAAATGTACTCAAATCTTTGCACCAAAGGTAGTAACTATTTTTTAAATGACTTTTGGAACTCACTTACTTTGTTCATTCTGTAAGAATTGAAGTTTTGAAATGATTGACTTCCAAAAATTTTATTATTTTGAAATTTAAATTCTTGTCATTACAGATGATTAAAAAGTTACGAAAAGCATCTCAGGCATATCCAGAATGGAAAAAACACAACCACCCTGATTTTAAGCCTTGGCACTATCCTGAACAAATATCTGCTCCACGTCTTCGTATTGAAGATGTAAGTTAATAGAATTAGTATATGGAGTGAAACCTATAAGCACTTTTCTATGTATACAAATGTATCTTTCCAAGGAAGACTTATTTACATGTGTGTTTTGTTCTTAGTAATGTGTGAAATCTCTCTCTCTCTCTCTCTCTTTTTTTTCCCCCTGAAAAAATTATTCTGACTATTATTTTTCTTAGGGTTGGAATGTGTGCTGACGTGCAGATTGCTAAGTTCATAGGAAAGCTCTTCGAAAGAGGACAAGTAAAAAACAATCTTCATAGGATATTAGGTAGATTTGATTTGAGTATTTTTGTGTTCTGATATCTTATTTCTTTGTAACATGCATGAAGAAAGGTTTCAGCTATTCAGTTCTTTTGTAGACAACCTGGGTAGTCGAGATTGTTGAGGCGGTAGCGCGTAACTATCTCGTCTCGAAGGGTCATTTGTTGGAATCCCACCTTGAGCATGGATGTTTGCTCATGTGTTATGGCATGGTGGACTTTCCCAGCCAACATCACCTTTCAACCTTCTATCTATTCCAGCTTGGGATACCCTCCCCTATAATTGACTTTGTATAGCCAAGATGAACCACAATAATCGTTGAATATTCATAGATTATGCCGATTCATCCTATTGTCCTGTCACTCTTAAATGTTGAAGTCTATGGGGGCCTTGGTAATATGAAATAATGAAAATGAGATGGATCTATGGGAAAAAAAGTGGTTGGGCAATGGGGTGGTTTGTCCCAGGAACCCACGTAGAAGAGAAGGTTTAGTCGTGATGGGTGGGTTGGTTGAAAGACCAAAATGTTAAAGGAATCAAACGAAAATGAAGTAGAATTACCTAAAACATAATTAACTTTTTGCTATTTGTATTATGCACGACTTTTAGAGTAATCATTATCATGCATTTCCTAACCTCCGTTCACCATTAAGGGCCATAAGTAGACTTCGAATTTTTAGGCTCTTAAACTTTTTTTTGTGCCTGTTGTAGAAGGTTCTTAAAAAAAGGCAAAAATTGGCAATGAAATTTCTTAAATAGGCAAACTAAATTAAGTCAAAAATAATTTTTCAGGATATTTTTTATATTACTTCAATG
The DNA here is from genome assembly GCA_017312745.1 of Gryllus bimaculatus. Taxonomy (NCBI): domain Eukaryota; kingdom Metazoa; phylum Arthropoda; class Insecta; order Orthoptera; family Gryllidae; genus Gryllus; species Gryllus bimaculatus. The sequence continues at coordinate 3,269,852 of BOPP01000081.1, forward strand.
CTTTATTCGCACTTTGTTTGAATTATTATTTAAATGACACATTTTGTTACATTAAAGCTAGAATAAGTGTAATGTATGTGCTATTGTGTAGGGTACAAGGTACACCCTCAATGAAGCATGGCAGCGGGGGGAAGGGGTCTCACTGAAATTATGCTACGTGCTCTGATAGAAATGAAGAAAACTTACGGATAGGCGATTTTCATGGCTCGCCCTTCAAACACGTTGCCCCTTTCTGCATTCTAATGCCAATTTACTTTCAAGGGCAAGTTTTCTCGCTTCGCTTGCCCGGATCCAAGTCACAGCGAGGCTTGGGCCCTGAGCCTTCGTGTTCACTATAAACATCCTTGAGTCTATCTATCGCATAATTACCAATTCACTTTAATGAGAAAGCACTTTTCGAGAAAGCCTCCAGAATTTAAACTGCGCAGTTACCGCCGGAGTGGCACGAGGTGCTTGTTTAAATGACTTCCGTAAGTTGTACTACTACCATAAGTTGACTTATGACTGTAAGTTGTACTGTAAGGTGTATACTAGACTTCAGTCCTAAAATTAAATTGAATGGAGTTGAATGCTTACCTGCTTGAAGCATGGCTGTCGAAAAATGAATTTTGTTTAATGTTGTTCACGAGTTAAAAACAAGCAAATTAAATGTACCGATGTTTATACAACAAAAACACTTTTAATTTTCAGGATTCTAAAACTCAAATAGTTCACTCAAATTAAAACTCATTATCAGGCTGAGAGGAGAGGGAGATGTAAAGTCGTAGAATGGTGATTGAATTTTATGTCACCTCAAACTGAGATAAGCATAAATGCCCCGAAAGTATTTCTAGGAAATGAACCTAAATGAATAATCTGGTTGTAATTTGAGACAATTGGTACTAATAAGGAGCGTAGAAATAGCTCGTCAGTACATAAATTACAGAATTGTCTTCACTTGAGATGAATCAATCAGAAAAGCTTGCAAAAATAGTTAAGATAATTTAAAAAATTTATAAATGGAATTATTAATAGCAGAATAGTTATTTTTATTTTCCAGCGCTGAAATAGGCACTTTTAGGCACTAAAAATGTACTTCTTTAATTTTATAAAGTCGTGAATAATATTTATAATGAATTTTGAGTATCTAGATAATGTGTTTAAAAATTCGATGTCTCGAAATAAGCTTGTGACATGGCCACTGCTAACCATTTAATGAGTATGTTTTGAAGTATGGTTCTCTAGTAATGAATGCATCATAGTTGCAGACATTGAAATAGGAAGGTTTTGAATGTCTAGTATTTGGGTATTGCAAAATTACTGCAAACTGAAATAGCCATTGGAGGAATGTTGAAATTATTTTACTCTCTATGGTCACAATGGGGTGTAGAAAAAATGTCCTTTTAACTTTTAGATAGTCAGATGGGTTGTATAAGCATTCCCAGATACTAATAACTGTCGTATAAAATATTGACAAAATGTTTATACAATTCTCAGTACTTTTCAACAAAATGTTGACCTCCCTCCCCCTCCCCCAAGAAAAGAAAATTCTTTCTACTTATGACTCTTCAAATAACGCACATTGTTTTTGACAGAGGACTCCTGGCATGTCCATGTGACGGTACAATGTGACAATACTATGTCACATAGAATTGATTGTTATACCCAGTTATGTGCTTACTTATGCCTTTTTACAACTTTTTTCTTTAATGCTACATGTACAGTTAGAACCTCTAAAAACTGAGGTAAACTGATTTAATTATAATACAGTTGTATTTACAGTTATATCAAAATTAGTTGTATTCACTGTGCCAGCAAAATTGGCATTTTTATTACAATTACAGCAAAGTTACAATGTTCTCAGAAACTATTATTTTAATTTATTGCAGTTTTTTCTTTTGAACCTGAAACTAAATTTGGTCATGAACCTACTAAAAACTCCGATTAGAACAAATAGAATGTGAAGTTTCAACTGCAGCAGTGAAATTGTGAATTTCAATTTGTAATTCTTAGCGGTAATGTTGAAACACGTAAGGATGTCCAAAAAATGCACTTCCTATTCCTTTGAATATTCAGAGAGTAGTAATAGATTTAAAGAAAGTTTTGTCTTTTGTTAGCATTACTGAAAATTATATGGAGTGTGAAAACAAATAACTGCTCCTCCTTCGGTGTCAGATTTGCCCATTCAAAACTAAGTTCAGAGAATGTTTTGAAATATTATTTCAAAACGAAAATACTTTATACAAAAGTTCTAATAATGCAGTCTCAGATACATCCATATTATTCTTATACAGTGAAACCTGTCTTAAATGGTCACAATTGAATCTGGAGAAAAATTACCGTTGAGACAACTGGATACTTAATAGAGGTAATGAGAATATGAGAATCAGGAATACAGTGTATTTTTTCTGTTTGCATTGAAGTTTGGTGTGCTTTTAAGTATGCTGATGTTACCTTTTGAATTACCCTTAAGCTACAAAATATGGGAAGCTTTTTTGCATGTTTGCATGCAAACAATACATTACAATTCAATTCACTGTTTATTCACTCTTTATTTCCCACACTGTTGTTAGTGTTTTTTTTCTTTTGTAGATTTGATTTCTCAACTATTCAAAATTGCTATTCACACCGTGAAGTTACTTCAAAGTTTGCCAAAAAATCATCTACACCTAAAACAAAGTAATACTCCCGCAAATAATTAAATAGCTCTGTTTTATGTAATCTGAAAATACATCCCTTCACAAGAAGATACTGAGCCAATAGTAGTTTTCTGTGCCACATTGCTGTTTATAGTGCTATAGCATCAAAATGAGAAATTATAAGAAATTGTGATCATCTAATACAGGTTAATCTACGAAACATGCCAGGCTTTCAACTATCAGATGGCCGCGTAAAATATAGATATATTTGTACATGTCTTATAGAAAAATTAATTGCTTCACCGAAAAAATGGACATTTCTTGAAGTGACCACGTAATGAAGGTGGGCATTTTGGCAAGTTTTTCTGAATATAAATTAAAACAAGTGGTGGTATAACAGTACATTCTTTTTCACACCATTTCTAACTTTTGCAATTTTCGTAAATTCAAAGATCATTGACAATGTGTGGCAATAAGAGATTTTCTGGTGAGAAATTGCTGATTTCCGGTACACAATTACAATTCTTTCTTTTTCACATACTCTCTCTTATTAATAGTAAATGAAATATAATAATATTATTAGTGACGGTCCTCAGTCTTCAGCTTGACCACTATATTTATGTATCACATATTTTTAATTTATTGTATAGACATAAAATTTGCAGTAAATGCCATTTTGTTTAAATGTTGTTTCTTCCCTTCTCTGGTCCAAGACTCCAGTGATGTTCTCTTTATCAATTTTTACCCTTGCCATAATTGTTCATTCTCGTGTTCATGCGCATGTTCTTTCATCATAACGCCTCAGATATTTCATGTGGCAACAGCTGTTCATTGCTTTATTCCAAATCTAATTACGACTGGGAAATGCTTTTTAGTATTAATGACTTGAACAGAATTTTTTGTTGCTGTCTTGTATTAGCTTTCATTGAAGCAGAGGAAAAAATTCTATGTTTTTTAATATTTAGTTAGCATTTTTGTGTTTATCTAGTTTCTAGTGACAATAGTTTACTCTGTTTCTCAGTTTAGAGAAACTAACGTAACCACAATAATGGTTGAATATTCGTAGATTATGCCAATTCGTCCTATTGTCCTGTCAGTCTTAAATGTTGAAACTTGTTGTATGAATGTATTTAATTCTTTCTGTAAAATGAAGCATGAAATTGCAACATTTCTGTAGATTATTTCAGAAATATTTTTTCCTGTATCTAATTGTTTAAAATCTCTCCTATTTGCAATTTCTTCTTGGATAGTCTTATTCCTTACTACCTTTTTAGAGATGTGATTACATACATTTTTATTGTATTTGATTTTTTTTTTATATTTGAAGATTTTGGAAGAAAATGAAAATATCTACAGCATTTTATATTTTTTCAGTGTGTTGAATCGTCTTCCACAAACGCTGACACAGGTTGGGGTTTCAATGGGATTTAAATCCTCAATGCAGTGAAGATACTAGACAAAACTGAACAATTCGGTTGTATCAATTCCAGGTATATATTTATTGTATGTGCCTCTGTTGACATGTAACTTGGCAAATTTTAAATTTGTGTTTTCCTAGTTCAAATTAATGTTTTGTCCCACAATGAATGTTTGAAAATAAAACAATTCTTGCATGTGTTTGAATGGCAGACTATTCAAATTTTAAAAAAATTGTTCAAAAGGATATTTACACAGAATATTAAAATTTAACGTTTTTTATATGTTGCAAACAACAAAAAGACAGAAATATTGAAGTTTGGTAAGATGAATTATGTTTAAAGACAAGTATCAAATGAAACCTGAATGTATCATTTCATTACTATAATTGTTTCTGTTGCTGCAATTTAATATTATTGAGTTACTGCTATTATTCTGATTAGTTTTTCCTCTTATTGCAATTGTGTTATTATCATTTTTATGATAAAATCACAAATGTAATAGTAAACAGACGTTTTATTGTAGGAAGATCTGTTATAATTTTTCTTTTGTCTGCTGTTCGAAGAATATTGTTATTTAACTTTCTTCTGTATTGTGTACTTCTTTAATGCAAGTTTGATACAATACTTAAAATCACTTTATTTATGTCCACATAAATTTAAATAAAGAAACATGTTTTTCATTTATTTTATTAAATTTAACACCATCAAAATTATTTGCATTTTCTCATATTCACATTAAATTTACAGAGAATGTACTGTATAATGCTACCAACAATTTTGCATTGTCAATTTATTACAATTGATACATCTGATACATATTTAATACAGTTGCTACAAAGTTTGTACATATTCGATTTTGATTCATTTAATTTGTACATGATTTTTCTACCTCCTCCTGGGAAAACAAAGTCAAAACAAACATTTTTTATCTCGGTTGAAGACATTAGGTCATCTGGTGTGTGCTTTACTGCTTCATCAATCTATTTGAAATTCTGTGGCTAAGGAAAGGTGCTCAGTTTAGTGTAGTTAGAGATTTCTTTTTATTGCTCTACTTCTGTTAGGGCATTCACTCCTCCTCTGGTGAACAGTTTACGAGGGGATTGTCATTGTTCAATTATACCTTTAGTAACATTTCTTATTGAAATTAAATAACAGTTGAAAGTACCCTCAACAGGTACAGCTCAGAGCACTATTAGTAGTGGCACAGACCATTTGGTGTAAAATGGTTTACTCACGTGCTTACAATGAAACTTGCATTGTACACTAACATTTATACCTCTGAAAATTTGTAAGAACTGAATTAAGGTAATTTAAAAATAATTTGCTTTCATCTTGAAAACAAAGGAAATTGTTGGTAGGCTGTATACTTCATATATGATAATCTCATGCAGTAGCTTATAATCTGTAAATCTAATGTGTAATTTTGAAACTGCGTTATTATTTTTATTGTTTTATAATTAATCATTTATATGACTTTTTATGTTTTAAATTGCAAGTACTTGAAAAGGTATTGATCATTCAATGCATTACGATATTTCTAAGGTTAGTTTGCAACACAAAATGTGTTTGCAAAAAATAGACATCATACTAAGGAGACAAAAAGAACGATTTTAAGGTGTGCTTTATTGAGACAAAATATGTTCTTGAGTGAAAAAAATTGAATGCTGAAAATGTCATGCCATTTGTATGCAGAATGCAAATTTTTCTGTTGGCCAACATTTGATGACTACCTTTTGTACACCATTCACAAATTTCATCTTTTTGTATTATGTAGACTATTGAAGTCACGTGATTTAGTGTTGTAGAAATTGTAAATTTCTAGAATGTTGCAAAAGTATTTTGTTTCAGTATTATATTCATTTTTATACAAAGTTAAACCTTGAGGAATATCATTTAAACCTTACTGGAACATATTTTGTCAGTAGGTTACTTTGAAGAAAAATCTCTATGAAAGTGTAGCAATAAATTCTGCTGAGAAGCTGCTGGAGTGAAAGTCCTTGGTGAAATTATTCTTTAATTTATTTTGAAGAAACAGTGTTCTTTGGTTCTATTAATTTGCATTTTTATTGTGAAAAAAATTTGAACAGATTTGAAGCATTCTCAATTATATATTACTACAGTTTTAGATATTGTAGATATTATTGAGGCTGCAGTTCACAAATGGAGAAAGAGAATTTACAATGCACAACAAAATGAGGATTTAAATGAAATGCCACATTGTAAACTTTCCTTATTTCCTGTGAGAAATTTGCTTTGATTTTTGTGAAAAATTTGCTTTGATTTTTCAATGAATTTCAACTGTTTCCTTTTTTTATGTCATTGTGAAATCCAGTGAATTGTGAAACATCTTTAACAACTTAAATATCTTGCTAGTAGCAGTTTGCATCTTTACAACTAGTGAACGTATGCCCATAATATCTATTCTCTGTAAATGCTTCTCTGCCTTCATTTGTAAACACTGCCCTAAATAAATTTAAAACAATCTTTAGTATTTAAAAATAATATTTTTAGTGATATAAAGGTTGGCACTACTACTTCTTTGGCACTAGGACAGTTGCGATTTGATTTAATAATATATGAAATAATTAACAAATATCTTCTCAGTAGGATCTGACCTGCGTAGTTCTTAGAGGTTAATAATTTAAGTAAATAAGAAATTTATACTATCAATTTTAGAGAATTTAAATGTTTATCCTGCTTTAAAATGGTATGAGAGAAGTTGCAGACATTTTACTTTTTTCTTCTTTTCTTTTATAGATTGTAGATATTTGTTTTTACTATCCCATTTCCTAAAAAAGCTGTGAATTGTCTTTGCAAATTACAAATTTGACTTGGGGAATAATTCCATCCGAAAATACAGAGGAAGGGAATACGGAAGGAAGGATTTTCAAATACTTTCTGCACTTCACTATTTTATTATTGTTACATCTGCATTAACATTCTGCAATTCATGAAATATTCCTTTCTCTATTGTATGTAAACTACTAAAATGTTGTGTCCTGAAAATCGTGTCAGACCAGAATTGAAACAAAATTAACTTGTTTACTTTCACAGCAAATATTTTTCAAAATTCTTATTGTGTGTTAGTAAGGAAGCTCAATGCAAAGTTTATCCCAGAGTAAAGTCATCACTCCCTACTCATTTGCAGAACTATCTATTTTGTGAACTTAAACTTCATGAAATGTCTTCAAGCAAGCTGCACAAATTCAGTCCTATGATTCTGCAGCTGGTGCACACAGGCATTGTTCCACCTTGATTATTGGGAGGCACAGCAGGGCTCTGAGGGACAAGTTTCACAAACAGTAGTTGGTTAGGGAAGTGGGGGGAGTCTCAAAGTGTTGTGTGAAAAAACAGTCACCAATATAAGCATCTGAGAAGAAAAGATTTAGAGAAGCGTAGAGTTGTAGAAACAATCAAAATTAAGCAGTTGCCTGAGGCTGAAGAAGAGAACTCAATCATAATAAGAAAACTCAAATATACTACTTAAAATTTTAAGCAAGCTTTTTACAGTTTGTAGTGCTATGCACATTATTCAAAACTATTACATTTTTATATTGTATGTTACTCTTTATAACATGAATATTGTTCTAAATTGTTGTATCTGATATTCTTTATCGACATGTTATATTTTGAATATTTCATATTAATTTTTGACTGATTTTTTTACAACCACATGGTAGATGAGCTTCATAAATAATTTTTCAATATCAAATTGTATATTTTTTAATTACAAATCCAGTTTTATATGAAATATTCATGAAATGACTTTTAAGCCTCAGTAGGGGGATGACTTTATTCTGAAAATTATTCTATCTCAATTTTCTCACTGTTGTTTTTCCTGTGTGATGGTTAAATGATGGGATATGTACACTTGTGACCAAAACCTAATGTAGTTAAGACTTCTTTTGACACATGGATGCATTTTATGTATTTTCGGTGGGGGAAAAATAGAAATCAAAAAGAAATGAAAATTTAATTTTGGTCTCCCCTACCTTATGCAAGGCATCAATTTTATTTACTCATTTTTTTCCGTATGATCTTGCTAGGTTTGCTATTGCAGGGATAAGCATTAATAATAAATTAGAATTTGGCTTGCAGTGTAATATCATAAACAACCATTTTTATAGATGCTTTCAGAAGCTGAATGTGCATTGCTAATGATAGTGCAAGGGAAGTTCATAAAATATTAGCATTTTGAAGTTATATTTTCTAAAAAGGACCTTTGACCTATTTAAGTATTTGCAGAAATTTTCTGGAAGAGCTTTTGAACAACAACACCAAATTTTGTCAGTGGTTTTAAGAAGCTGATTAAAATGTAGATTTTGCATGTCAAAAAAATTGGTAATAGAGTAAGTAATTTACATTTTTATCTTGAAAGGCAGTCACCCATGATTGTAGCACAATTTCTGAGGTAATGTGTTCTGTTCTGGGGCGACAACTTGAACCGTTATTTATAAAACAATGTCATACAATTTTCTGATATAGTACTTAAAAACTGGATTGATGAAAGTTTCGATTTAAAAATCTGTCCAATGATAGAAGAGGGTTAAAATGTTAATGAAGTCAATATTCATCCATTACTGTCTCAATTACCAATAAAACTCATTTTTTGACATGGAAAATAATGATTTGATGTAGTCATCCTCTAAATTAAACATACTTTGCTAGTCAAATTTGTAAAAATAAGATGCTATTGGTGTGATCAGTTATATTGCTATGATCATATTTGTCATGGTTTTCTAGGTCAGTTATTTTCTTCAGCTCTTTCTCCTTTGCAGTACAAATATGTGGTAAGAGAGGCCGGACAAGATGAAAGCCATCGGTTACTGTTATTAAACAAAAAGCCTGTAAGTTTCTACTATTTGAAATGTACATGTATGTATCATTTGGGATAATGTTGAGTGACATCCTTGGTTACAATTTTGTGTTAAACTGCCTTCATAATTTTGCAATTTATGATTAGATTTCTTACAGATCATTATACATACAAATCGTAAGACATTTTTGGAGGTGCATATGTCATCTTTTATTGCTACACTCAATAGTCTTCCCAAACAAGTCTTGCAGACTGCAAAATTGAGTCAGTAGGACCTGTCATTACAATGTAGTAGTGTCACTACAATCATTTCAAAAGTCCTGTGATGTATTTCTTTTTGTTATTTACCAATGTAGCATTCTTGTGAGTTGTGTGTTATCTTGAAAGGCAGATTTGTTATGATTTGAAATACTGTAAATTGTGCCTTATAAGAGGCAATTTTATGTACTGATACTCCAAAATATCATTGGATTGTACTGAAAAACTAGTAATTTTAACTAAAAAGACAATGAAAATATAGACTATAGTCCATTGATGTTATTGGAATAATTGAAGTACAACTTCTAGAATCTGCATGGAATGATCCTGTACTATTGCCTCAATTTCTTCATTGCTTCAAATTAGACACAGATTTTTTCATTGAAAAAATACTGGATATAGAAATTGTTAATTTGAATATTTCAGAAACATTTAGTATGATTGATTTTGCAGTCAGCAAGATGTTTCTGTACAAAATTCTACTACAAAAGAAAATCACATAAAATCATGAGAAAGTTCATGCGAAAATCACATGAGCCTTCAATTATTTTCTTATTCTATTACATTGTCTGTTCAAATGAGACAAACTCAGGTTTTAAATGAAATAGAAAGAAAATTATGAAAATAATTTTTATTTGTTCTTTGTGTTTAGAAACAAGAAAATTTATTTTACTCTGCTACAACATTGTAGCAATGTTCAGTGATGTTTTGTCATTTTTTTGTTTTTGAAAGTGATAAGAGTGATGTTTGCTCTCATCACATTACATATATAATTGAGAAATTTCACTGAAAAATATTTAAAACTTGCAGTGTTTTTGATAATTCACAGTTATAAACAAGCCATTGTTGTCTCATGTTAGGTAATATATAAATTCTAAAATTATCATAAGCATTAATGTCCAAAGAAATTATAATGAATGTTGGAAAGAAAATTATTGAATAATTTTAATATTTTGTGCTTATTTGAAAGTAGGCTCAATAAACTAAAAATTTTGTTGCTAAATGGATTTTAGGATGAAGATTTTGAATGTGTTAACACAAAAAAGTCTTCTGTTTCATTTATAGTTGTCATAATTGTCTTAATATTTAAGGTCCGTCGTTATAATTCTAGCAAGTGTTTTACTTATAACACAAAGAGTTTAAATTTCTAGATACTTGGAGATATTCTTACATTCAGTCAACTTGCCCTTATTTGATATAGATGATAATATATTGTATCTTTAATTCACAAAAAATAGTTTTTTCTTTTTCCATAATGTAGATGTAACTAAGAATCTGGATTAATTGTTTTACTGAGGCAGGTAATTTCTCTTAAAGTTTTGTAATAAACAAAACAAACAAACAAACAACCAAACAAAGAGGAAAAATGTTTTGAACAATTCATGTCCCGTGATTGAACAACAAGTAAGAGTGGCAAGTTTGTTTTAAGAGAATGTTCTATTTATTGCTTTGTTAAAATAGCTGCTGATGTAGACATCAAGGTAAGGAGGTGACATGAATCATCTTATACATGATTTTCAAAAGTGGGATTTACTATTACCCTGTAGAAAATTTTAATTATAAAGTTGTAATTCGCATAATGTACAATATTTCCCAAAACATAACTCTGATTTTTCAGAAATTCTTTTTTAATGATAAGATGCAGTTGGCTTGAGGATATTTTGATGTAGAATGTTCCACATCTCATCTTTCTTCAGTACATTAAGAAATTTGAAGTAGAAGAAAAAGAACAATTTTTTTTATATGCAGAATAATTTTCTGTAATGTAAAATTATATCGTGTAGTTGAAAAATGGCAAAATATTGCATGCTAGTCAGAAAAAAAAATACTATTAATTTTTTATAAGAGTAATTTTCCAGGCTAGTTGGCCATGGTCTACTTTGCATTAAAAGGCCATTGTGACCCTTCAATACCAACTATACCACAGCCTACCAGCCTGGAAAATTACTCTTATTTTGGCTCCGGCCGTGAATGCCTACAATGTGCTATTACTTTTTTGTTATTTATGTTCACTGAGTTTGGCTACAAGATATTGCAAAATCATAAATCTTTATAATAAATCATAAATTTTCTTTTCATATCTTCTTACATGATAACGTCAAGACTTCTTCATTTTATTTTAACTGAGGTGTTTAGAGCTTTTAATTGCTTTGACAGGAACATTTTAATGTGGACAGAAACTGCTCATAATTGATATTTTCTATCAAATATATTTTCTTTGCATAAATGTACATCTTGTTGCAAATTAATTTACTCTGGTTCACTTGATTTTTTCATCAAAATTTTTAAATTTATTCTTTCCTACAAAAAGATATGCTTATATCTTGTTATGATACTCCAGGTGCTTTATCTCAATAAGTACATCTTTTAGTCGTTCTGGACAGCTTTCTTCCTCTGATAATAATGAACTACTATTTCCTAACTTTTTATTGTAGTTGAAATAAATTGAATCCCCCCCCCCTCGAATTTCTTGGTCTTTAATTGTATTTTCTGCATTATGATGTGGTAATGCAAATTTAGTGTTTAACAAGTTACCTACTTTCAATTTTTTTTTTATAAAGTGATCTCTAAAAGTACTTGAATTATAAATAAATTAAAGATTTTTGAGTGTTACAAATTGTCTGTATTAAATGAAAAAAACATTTAATATATCAGTAATCAATTTTGTAATGTGTGTGCATTAACTGTGATAGACTAGACATTTCAGTCAAGAAAATCAGTATTTTATTTTTTGTATTTCAAATTGTTTGATCTCTTGTTTATGCTGCATTGTTATGAAGAATTTTGTAAAGTACTTTCAAAGTATTATATCTATAGATAATATGAGTGGGTGTGTAATATACTTGAACATTTCAGTATTGTTAGAAATGTTTACTTTCAATAAAAGTGTATTTTTGGAAATTGAATTCATATATTCTTTATATACACCAACAATTAAGTAATTAAAAATGTAATGTCTTGTATTCATTAGAAAGATGTTGACTTTCTAGTGAATGAGAGATAAGATGCCTATTATACCACAACTCATGTTTTGACCTCTGATTGTCAATGCTTATTTCTTCAAAATAAGATTTATGCTAGAAGGCCAATAAACTTAATGTTAATTTGTTTCAGTATTTTTTAAATGTTTAATATCTCTTCTCTCATAATATGAATTATAAAGAATTTAAGTTTCAAAACTTGTTGTAGAGAGGAATTTGTGTATTCTAACCTTGGCAGAAGGTGTTTATCTGTCAGACCAACTTGCTCAAACTCGTGTTAAGTAGATGCAAGTAGCCCTAATCTTTCTTGCAAAATTAAAAGTGTGTTGATTAATAATCTTATTGAAGACTTGGTGAAAGTTACAATATGTCTTGTAATAATTGTTTTTGATAAACATCAAGGAGAGATTAGTGTTGTAGACTGTTGCGAATTGAAGTATACTAAAGAATTTTGAAAGGAATTACTACAAGAAAATATAACGAGCTTTAAAGAGAGATTGTAAAGCAATTATTTGCTTGTAACTTTTGTTATTGTTGTTACTGAAATATGTCAAACATTGAATGAAAATTAACTGAAGAATATGAAAATATTGTCAAAGAGATTGATGTGCTTATCAGAATATTGCAGTTATTGAGAGTTAATTTCTTAAATCTAGTTTTTTAAATGATGAATTTATGAAGTTCTTATTGTAGGAAAGTGTTGTTTAAATGAAAATCACCTTCAAACTAGAAGCCTCTAAGCAATTTAATATGTCTAATCTTGTAATTAATAAACTCCATGTATGGAAAATAATTGCAAAAATTTGTCACTAAAATAGGTATGTAGGATTCAGTATAATTATCAATATCCTTGTCACTATTTACTCAAAAAGGTAGGGCGTAAGCACTTTCAATTTTACCAAAATTGTTTGACATCATATTGAAATTTGATAATGCTATTACATTCTTAGTAAATCCTATGAATTTCATTTCAGTAGCAATCTGTTTCTTTACCAGTCCATATAATTTTGTTGGAATGGGAAAATTTAATTTATTGATCAGAAAGAACTCAATTTCATATAAAATATTCATGATTGCAATCAGTTATGTCAAACTTCAGACTTTTACATTTAATTTCATTCTGTGAAGTTTTGCTTAACGATAGCATTTTGTATCAGTATTTTTGAGTTGTTAACTATGTTCTGTTTTTAATTGATTTTAAAATTTGAGGAGAACCAATTAAGGTGAGACGTAATTATTGTCATGAATGTCCTTTCAATTAGGTTATTCATGATATCCAGTAATGAATTGTACTTTGATTTCCTTTCAGTTCTTTTTATTTAATATTTAATTACATAGTAAATTTGTTTATTTTCACTAAACGTGGCTCTACCAGAACATATTTCCTACCGCTGTATAGGTTTTGTGGCAGTTTATTATAGTTTTTCTTGAGGTTGTGTCGTTGCATTATCCTGATTGTAGCAGCATTATTAGAGTACATTTGAGGGGTGGGTTTGTGTGAGGGTAAGCCCAATTTTATTTTTTGACAAAAGTACACCATTTTTGTTAATTTGTAATTATTTAAAAAAATATTTTCCTTTCTTCATGAGTGTTCACATGGCATGTGGCACTATTCTTACGCTTCATAAGATCACATGTTCTCCCTTTGAAATTTCTCATTGAAAAATTAATGTATGCAAGTCTTGTAATAAGTTTTTGAGAATGAACAAGATGGTCTAAATGAAAAATTTGTGAAAGATATTAAAATTAATGTTGTAAATAGTTGAAAATTCTCTCAGCTTTTAAAATATACTAATGTATTGTCCAGAAACTTACAGTAACAGCCTTCTCAAATTAAAAACCACTTGTAGTATTGTCAGCACATACATAATGTATGTGCCAATTGCAATGATGAACATATTGTATAAACAAACTATTAATATTGTGTACTGAAATTTGATTGTGTTCATGATGTGCATTCATTGTTACCAGTGTTAAGTTCCTAACTGATTTGTATTTTGCATTTCATTCCATGTTATTCATAAGATGACTATTAATAACTGTAGTTACAAATTTAAAGATCCAAATCTGGTGAAATGAGATTTAAAGAATGGTGGTGATACCTTTTGAAATGTTTAATGTAGTATTATTAGTAGTAAAATAGGAACATTTAGATTAGCTTTCCATTTCTTAAAATGGTTTCTTATAACAATTTTAAAAGTTTTTTCCACCATTTTATTTCATTAATAATTTATTTTTAAATGCGAAAGTATGTGAAAATTGTTCTAGGAAATCAGACTTGTGCATTTCTCAATGTTTCTTCCTTTTTCCTATGTCCTTGTTTAGTTAATTTTTTTTAAATCTCAGAAGAGAATATGGTAATTCAAAGTACTTGTTGTTTGGTTTAAGCACGCTCCTTCCATTTGGAATATTATATATTATAAAATTCAGTCATCTGTTGTGCATTGTGATTGGAAGACAACACAATATTAATTATGTGTAGAATATTTTTGCTCAAATACTATTTTATGCCTGTGGCTCTAAGATTACATACTTCTGTGAATATGTGACGATCTTCCCATTGACCCAATGTTGACTTCACAGCTCGATGTAGAATGAATAATAGTATGAGCAGCTAAAACAAATGGGATGTAAAAGTTCATGGTGTCATCTAAAACAGTAGTACAAATAATTATTTCAAAAGAATGTACAAAGAAAAATTCAGTTTACTACATTTTTTTGTATGGTATCAATTTGAAATACTAGAAAGGGAAGGTATGTTATGTTATTTCACAATATGGAAATTTCTTAGCGTGTTTTTCAATTTAGAAATATTAAGAATTGGTGAAATAAATCTTTTCTTAGAACTCTTTCTCTTCACCATTGTGTGTTTGGAAGTGTGCAGACTTGATACTCCTGATTATCTACTTAATACATTGTTAATAATATTAATGTTGGTTTTTACAAATAGCATTTATACTGTGAAATAATTCTATTAAAACTTAATGATTTTGAAAAGGGTGTAGATTAGTCATTGTTTTGCGTGCATTTACTTTGTTTTCTGTGATATTTGAACTGTTAATACAGGTAAATTTTTTCTAGTGCATGTAGGAATAATTTATATCGCACAAAATGCTGCTTTCTCAAATATCATAAGAAGAATGCTTGTTGATGTTAATGACACAGTGACTGCAATTTTTGTTGCAAAAATGATTAATATTGTCAGTTGAACAGTATAGATTTTAATGCTTCTTATGTGCACTCGTTTGTTGAAAGTTAGAAAATTTTTCATGAAGATCCATCAAGGTTTCAAACAAGGTGTGCAAATTAATGAGTGTATAAATAATGTACAATTAATTATTACATTATTTGAAAGAATCA
The DNA here is from genome assembly GCA_017312745.1 of Gryllus bimaculatus. Lineage (NCBI taxonomy): Eukaryota > Metazoa > Arthropoda > Insecta > Orthoptera > Gryllidae > Gryllus > Gryllus bimaculatus. Next base: position 3,285,303 of record BOPP01000081.1, read on the forward strand.
TTAAAGTTGTTGTTGACATTTTGAGAATGGGATTGCATAATTGGTAACAAATGCTAGGTATTTATTGTTATTTGTTAATTTTGAATATCCTTGCTCGTATTAAAGAAAGAATAATGAAATAGTGCCTATGTACTTTATCAGTGTGGTATAAATAATCTTATGTTGTTTATGCGAAGGCTGCAAAAACGATCTCTTCTTACTATCACTTATTTATATTATTATTATTGTGAAAGTTGTGAATCATTATAAAACCATTCATTTAGATAAGTATTGAAATTGTGTTACCAAAATAATTATTGCAGGTATGACTTAATCGAGTATTCTCAGGTTTTCAGAAATGTGGAAATATTCATAAACTCTTGTGGCTTGCAGTGCATATTTCCTTGACACAATAACCTTTTTTGTGATAAAGAATTAAAATCTGTTACCTTGTGTAAATTATTGTTACAATTTGTTGAAGGTATCATAAGTCATTTTTGTGTCCTGATTTCAATGTTTCATATACTTCTGGTATTAATTCTTCTGATTACGTGTGTTTTTCTGTATTTTCAGACCATGCTACTTACCAATATTCTGCACATGTCATGTGATATTTAATGTAATTGGTCCTTTAGTGCCTTTGTATGTTAGTTTCATTGGTGTAAATGTTCCCAGTTACTTTCAGGCCAAACAGAATGTTATTTTTAATACAGTAATTATTGTTTCTTCATTGTGGGAACTGTAATATTTAATCTACATATTGATTCTGAATGTTGTAATGTGATTATTGCTGCTCTGAAAAGTTGTTGCAAAGTTGTTGTTCATATTTGGGAATGCAATAAAACATTTCATTGAACCATTAAAATTTTGTTGTTCATTTGTATTATTAATTGTCTTTGTTATTTTTTTATTTATTGAAATATTTCCTGAATTTGAAGGAGCATAAAAAAGTTGAGATAACATTGATATTAGTACCTCTTTGAAATGTATAAAAACCTTATGTGACAGTTAATGATTCATCAAATAACACCAATTCATGAGCTCTCCTCAGCCTGAAAATGATTAGGGGCGGATTTTGCTGACCTAAAAAAATTGCCAAAATGCTCTTAAAATTTTTCAAAATGTTCTTAAAGCAAAGAATAATTATGTTAAAAGTTTGATTAAAACTGTTCAGATGAACAACTCAAGCTGTTGGATGTGTTCCTGAGTAATCAAGGCTTCTTCCTTTTGTTCAACTGAAGTCGGCTTGCAAAGTTTTGGTTTGGACTGTTCTTTACCAGGAAATCTCTGTCTTTAGTTATTCCGAAATCAACTGACCCAACAATGGCGCTAACAGGCATTACAGAAACCATAGGTTACATATTTACAATGCCTGACATTTACGATGTCTGCACAAAGAAATCAAATAGGCTACTTAGAAATTCTGTGGAGAGCATTTGTTGCATCTCAGAAATATTATTTCTAGCAAGTCCCATTAAAATGATATTAAAATTGATGAAATCAGCAAAAAATGGTTTAAAAATTATTGGAAAAGGTAAAAAATGACTTATTAGTCGAAAACGACAAAAAAAGAAGAAAAAGAAAGCCTTATGGGTCATTTGATTTTGTCATAGCATAAAATTAATGTCTATACTAAAAGTCATTGTTCTGAAGTGAAAAGAAAAAAAAAGATATTTCATTAAAATTCGCCTTGCGCTGTATTTTTTACCGTTCCTTATTACATACGAGAAGAAAATTTAAAGAAACAATTTGGAGCGAATTTCGAGATTTTTTTTGTAAATTTCAATCGCAATATACACAAAACGACTCGTTTTTTCTAAAAATTGTACATGACCTTTCTTGAAGAGCTAAGAGGACGAACAGACAGACGATTCGTCAAAATTTTTCTTAAAATCTTCTCTTATGTAATAAGGGTAAAAAGAATGGTGCTAGTCCCATTTTTTAAATGTTATGTTTTTATGAAATTTACGAAATTTCTAAATTTAGATATAATTAGTCAAAAAAGAGTAAAAACTGTATGTGACATTTGGGGGAGATCTGCGCACGCTTTCTTGAGTTACAAAATCCCATCCCATCATTTTATCTATAACATTTTAACGAGCATTACTATTTCAACTACAATTAGTTGAAAGATGAGTAAAAGTTTTTTTAAGAAAACTAACAAAAAAATTAAAAAGCATATATATAATTTTTTTCTCGAAAATATGAGTATTTTCCGTGTAATCTTGGAATCTTGGGCGAAATGTAGGCACTTTTTCTTGAAAACAACTTCAAATTCAGCCATAAAGAGATCGAGTTCTGTCGCTATGTGGTGGAGAATTCTAATGGCCGGCTGCTTTGATCGGTAGGTTTCCGTGGTTTCTCTGATTTACACCAGCGGAATGCCCGGGCAGTAACCTACCACCTACCAACCGGGCCACGGACCGCATGTGATCTTTTCTTCCAATTCCTTGTCACATCGTTCTCTTTACTTACACACACACACCCACTTACATGCACAACCAGAGGCGGCTGCGGCAGGGAGGCGCTAGGGACACTGCCCTCCCAACGGAGATCAGTATTTCTTCTCTTGCGCTGTCTAAAATACTCTCTGAGGGTCTGTAGGGTTGTTTTCGAATCGAACGCATCTTTAGCTTTCAAACTCCCGCTTGTTCCGTAGAACGATTTTCATTGGCTGCGGACATTCGCCTCTGTGTCCTAAACGCAGTGTTGTTACGGAACTTACAGACATAGAAATCTCTGCCAATGAGTGTTGAAATGGCAACATGGGTTCCGCAAATGATGTCTTATGACGGCCGCCGCCCAGCAGCCTGACAGGGGAGGTAGCAACCTCGTTGCCCGGCGCTATCTATTGATCGATTTTTAAACTTACAATATTCCTTTCGCATGAGTTTCGTCCAGGCCAGTGTTATCTGCTGGTATTCTGTTTAACTGATCTCCCTTTTCACAACAATTCAGCGCAGTAGTGTGCAATCGGCATGGTCGGCATCATCTTTCCGATCCGTAGACAAAACTATGAGAATGCTGTATTCCGTTATTTGCGTCCAGTTCGTATTGTGCATTGAGATTGAGAATGGTTTCCAATTCTGTAACATGCCTGAAAACTGTCAATGTGGTTATGATACAAGGCTGTGCATGAGGAGAATTGGGCCACCTCGGCCTGATATAAAAAAAATTACAATCTGGTAGAAATGGCAATCGTTCTTTTGTACGGAAATTTCAAAGGGGTAAATGGCCATATTAATTTTAGGGTGAATTTAGCCATGTGTTCTCTCTTTGATTGTAAAACGTTCCAACAATATCAAGAAAATTTCCCCCTACAAAAGGTTGATCGCATTTCACAGTACTCTCCGTTCGTGAGCTAGCAAACTGAAATCTGAGCTGGATGTGCTAAATAAAAGAATCCGAGAGAGCTTTTCAACTTTGAAAAGATTATAGACAATTTTAAGAAATACCATGTCGGAAGAGAGATTGAATGGACTTTGTATATTTTCATTATAAAGAGTTTTGTTACGAGACTCATTTAATTTTGTGGAATTAGTAATAGATTTACAGAATGTAACAACAGAAGACTCAATTTAATTTATAGATCATGTGTTTAGCCTGTCTTCCGGGGAGATAATTCGATTGTAAATATTACTTATGTGACTTAAACAATCCAAATATAACTATTTTTCAAATGCCTACCATTGTTTGATCCTGTAACTTTGTGTGCCCTCCCTGTTGCCTAATCTCAGAGCCGCCATTGTGCACAAGACTACCACATATGCCGGGAGACCGGTCGGGAGCTTAGAACTTGTCCGGGGTGGTGCGATGCCCCTCTGGTTGGAGGTATTTGGTTGGGAAAACCCCGCTAACCGTTGGGAGGTCGGCACCAGATTTAGCCATCCAGAGGAGGAAGATTATCATTGCTTCCTGAGCAAAACATGTACTACACGTACGGGACTAATACCATTAGCAGTTGACGCCCCCTGGAGCACTATAAATCAATCAATTAATCAACAGCCTAACAGCTATCACTCCGTCTGTGGGCAACTGTAGCGCCCAAACTCTTTGGCCGATTTTCTCCAAAATTGATATTCCCTAATCGATCTAAACGGACTGGAGGCTTTGGGAGTTTCTAACGGATATTTTGGATGTTGTTTTCTTTACATGAATCGGGCATTTACCTTTTTATGTCTGCGCCCGAGGTATTCCCATGCGGAGCTTTTGTGGCATAGTGATATGAGTGCCGGCACGTTAACTCTGAGGATCTGAGTTCGGATTTCGGAGCTTTGGAAACAGCACTAGTTATTTATGAAATCACTTTCATTTTGTAAGTTCTTGTAAGTTACTAGAATCATCTTTTCTTTCTTCTTCCGGGGCATACACCGATATTATGCTCATGTATTCCCTGCTCGCCTTCAGGTTGCCTTTAGTCCTGTGACAATTCTCTTCTTTACCTAACTGTACGATGTTATCCTGCTCTTTCACTTCTCACTTACCATAATAGCAACTACTGCTACTGCTCTACATTCTGTAAGTACACCCCTATAAATCATTGTAGAGACCGTTAAGTTACTGGTTACTTTCTGTTTCTTTTTTGTCTCAGTTGGCATTACCAGGTGGAGTTTGGCTTCCTTGGCTCCTTTCATTAATTCATGTTTTGTGTGAGCTAGACCACGTACATTCAAAGTCCCTATATTTTCATGTTCCGATATTCCAAATTGTTTGTCCTTTATCCTTGCAGATGTCGTTACCAAATGGTTCCGTTCATGATCATTAAGTGAGCCAATAGCAAAATTCTTCCCTGGTCGCGCTACGAACACTGCGCAGGGAAATTTTGGTACTGGGGATACCACCTTCCAAAGCAGCAAGATTTGCCTAAGGTTTCCTCCTCAAGACAGATTGCTTTCTCTGTAGCGATGAGGTCTGTTACCCCATTGACCAGTCTGCCACACAGGTCCTCTTCACCTCTAACCCTAGGGAGGACCCTTTGCTAGGTACTGACAGTAGGAGAAAACTGAGCCCAGGTTTTTTGTAGAGGTATGCTCCTCTAAAGATTCTTCCGTGTCAAGAACTGATCATCTTCCATTCCGGCCCTGGGCCGGTTGATCGTCACAGAGGTTGGTTAGCATCTGGAAGGAAGATCCCAGGGTGCACGACGGGGACGAGAACTTGGCTTGCCCTCCCCCAAAAAAATCGAAATTAATATTCGAAATATAAAAATGTCGACGTTAATCTTTCATAGATCAGTCGGCTGTCGGAAAAGGTGATTTAGCTGGAGGAAGATTGTTCAATTCTCGAAACATATCCTGCGTAAATGCATAGAAAACCAGCAATAACTGTCTTTGGTCAGGTGAAGCGTGTTTTTCAAGAACTGGAACAATTAATGTTCACAATTTGCATGTTTGGGCCGAAGAAAATCCGCATGTTGTACGTAATGTAGCTCACCAAGAGCGATTTTCTGTAAATGTGGCGGTTGGCATTATGGATGAATTTATCCTTAGTTCTCACGCCTTACGGAGGGTTTAAGAGACGTTTAGTATCTGGATTTTATAGCTCATGTACCCCGTACGCTTTTGGAGCTAGGGTTAACGAAAAAACGCGTTTACGCTACCGAAGTCGAGGATCGTGATTACCTGCTTCGACGCATTGAAAGCATGGCGGCAGAAATTAAGATTCAACTCGGCAAAGTTGTGCGCATCACAGAGGCCGTGCGGCACAGATGCTTATCATGCATTCACGCAGCAGGAGGCCATTTTGACTACTGTAGAACTCCTGTTACTCGAGGTGAAAATGCGAATGTTTGCTGTAAACGCAATTACAAAAAACTATCCTAAATAATACTTAAATAATAGTTCGTCTCTACTTTCATATTCGTTAGATATATAGCAAAAAGGAACAATATTTAATGTAATATTTGGACGACCGTTCTTGAAATAAATAACCAATGACAAAAAAATATTTTCAACATTTTGAAAGGGGTTCACTCTATTTCCTTTTGAACTCATGAATAACTTAGTGTACTCTATCACCGGGTTCTATATGAGCAATGAGGACTGAATCACCATATATCCTTGGTCCTCACGCCTTAACAGAGCATGCAGATTTTCCTCTGCCCAAACATGCAAATTGTGGGGTGCCAGAACATGCACATTTGACCAAAACAGATATTACCAGAGAGACCATATTACAGATTATGTAAAATGTGCCTTTGCCACTGATCATTGACCAACTCATTGCCTTGACTGGATGTTTCACAGTCTGGATGACACAATCTGAATGATACTTTTCACCAGGGCGCCTTCTCACAAATGGATGTTTGTTTGCTAGGATTTCGAAAGTGCATTTGTCGCTAAAACAAACCTCAAATACAAGTAAATGACATTAGATTTAATTTTGATAGTCATTTATAATTATAAAAAAAGCACTAGACTAAATTTTTACAGATTTTCAGAAGTCCAGATCTTTATTCTTATGGTTCTTAGCCCATGCAAGTTTTTCTTTCATATCAGCTGTTAATCTGGGTTTGTGGGCGGGTCTACAAGCTTTAAAATTCACTTATAGTGGTGTACGCCTTACTGTCCTTTCAGATATACAGATTCCACTACTTTCCAATTTAAATTTAATTTGTTTAGTAGAAGCAAACCGGTTTTCATGACAAATCTTCCTCAAACATCTCTCAGATCTTGGTGAAAATATTCCCTTCCGTCCTCATGTGTTCTTCCTTCGTGGGGATAATTCTTCACCAAGTACAATTTTTTTCTTTATTCGCCGAATAGATGTTTCGGATATGTTCAACCTTCGAGATATCTCACGATTTGAATAATTTTCTGTGTCGACAAGAGCTTTCACTGCTGCGATCTTCCGAGGAGACAAATCACTTTCCTCTCCCATTATTTTTATTCAAAACTATCAGTTTTTTGTATACAAGAATTCACAATTTTTAAATAAACACGGCTATACCTTTTTCACAAACTAACAAATGGAAAATAAACTATCTTCATGCAACAACACACTATTCATGTCACCTCTCGTGTTCTACTCAACTCTTGTAATTTGTGCGTTTAAGCAACAATGAGGTGCCACAACAATGGTACATAATGACAAATAATGTGTTAATTATTAGAAAAAGAAGCTTTGATGTTATTGATTGATTTGCGACAATGCCAGATGTAATGTACTGCAGTGAGAGACTTCAAAACTTAAACATTTTGTTAAAAATTTGGAGTGCGTCTAATAATATGGCAAGGGACTGTATGAATACCATGAAAAAATGAAAATGAGGTACGTAATCAAAGTTATATTGTAGCCGAATTTATTGGGATTTGAGTAGGTAAGTAAATAATGTAGGTTAGTGCATATAAACACTGTACATATAAACTAGGAATGAAATAAACTATGAAACAATACCAATTGATTTGCCCTGACAATCAACTGCGCCAGGTCCATTGAAGTACTCTGTGAACATATCTCTAACATTTTTTGCTCTCGCTGACGGATTTCTAAAACCGCGATTGTTTTGAAGCGGAATGTGTCGTATATTTTCCGGTCTCCAAGATCCAGCAACACTTTGCCCAGTCTCGACAACCTCGTGATCCACAAAGTCTGCTGGCATATATGTATTTGCTTGATGTCGTAGAAAATTATGTAAATAACAACAAGACAACACAATTCTCCTAACTTTTTCTGGAGCAAGTTGAATATGTTCCCAAAAAATTCTAAATCTTGAATCCATTATCCCAAATACATTTTCTGAAATTCGCCGAGCCCTACTGCATCAATAGTTGAATATTGCTGGTCTTGAGTGATGCAAGGTTCCTAGGTAAGGTTTCATGGTATTAGGAGATAAAGGAAAAGCGTCATCACCCACAAAAACATAAGGTGCATATCTTGAAAAATCAGGCAAATTTGTATCATCAGGAAGGTGTAGGCTACCGTTCAACAGCTTCTCTCCAAACTGCGTGTATCCCAACACTCCACCGTCAGAGACACGACCATTTATGCCACAATCAGCCATCAAGAATTCGTAATTAGCATTTACTACAGCAAGAAGTACAACACTGAATGATCCTTTATAGTTGTAGTAAAATGAATCAGTGTTGTGAGGTTTGACAATTTCCACGTATTTTCCATCCATGGCCCCAGCGCATTGCGGAAAGTTCCATCTCTCGCTGAACTGATGTGCCACACTCTCCCACTCTGCGTGGTTCCTAGGCAAATGAAAAACAACATGAAAACAGCTGAACCTATGCCATTTTGCGCTTTTTAAATTATTTTGGATCTAAACCTATGTTCCTATTTCCAACACATATACGTTCTACAGGTGTAAGAAAACTATAATTTACAGAAACTCTCTTTTTGAAACGACTTTGATGTTTTGTTTTTTAAATTCACTATAAACAGATCAATTTTTTGTTTCAAGATTATGTTTTTCAACATATTGAGGAAAATGAGGACATCGAACCTTCCAGCCAGAAGCCTCTCTCAGACCAGGCTCAACAGATTGACCAGAGTGCCTCCTTTTCCAATCTGTCCCGCCCACAAAAATCGAAAAAGAAAAACGTTGATTTTAATAACAACAGACAGCTAATGAGCTTCTTGAACTAGCATGCTCACGACTTCCAAAACCTGCCTCTGCTCATGATCATATTGCTACAACTTGGGCAAAAGAGCTCGAGGTTTGGCACCTGATCATCAGGTGTACGCCAAAAAATTCATTAACGAAATTCTGTTTGAAGGACAAATGAGTACTCTTCACCGCCATTCAGTGGTCATCAATCAACCAATGCGTGAAACATTAAGCTCTCCCGTCAGTTTCCACTCCAGATCGACTGAGATCAGCATGTCCGAACCATCACCAATTAATGAAGCCTTCGATACCTTGTACGACCCTCATCCCACCAGAATAGTAAATTTTGTTGTTCGCAAAGATAACGAACAGTTAGAAGAATCACCCCAACGAGGACGACACGGAGATACTCGTACGCGTTCGTACGTTTCCAGTTTCCAATGAACTCGGACAATCGAACAAGTTTTTTTCACATTTTGTTTTATCCGCAAGTCATGTTCTTTTTCATGTTAATTTTATATACTTGTATTTTAAGTAGGTAAGATTTTAAACTACCAGTACAACTTACGAATTCTACTGTTACGTACCTAGTATACACGTATTAAACATTTGTACTCATATAATACGATTTTATATAGTAGGACCGTACAATACGATTTCATAGAGTACTTACTTATGTAATAAAATGTTCTTTAAAATTACAATACTTTCAGTTTTATTACCTTTATATAATCCTTGAAGCATGTGCAAAGTGTCTCACATATCTCCATAACGATTTGACTGATAGTGGTCGGAGCTATGTACGATGAAATTTCAGGTCCTCAAAGCTGTTCCCAGATGTTAGGAAGCGCAGAGTGAGACTCAACCTTTCAGTTAGCGAAATCGCTGTCCTCATTCGAATATCACGTTTCTCAATCAGAGGGCAAACTATACTCAACAGTTGCTCAAACACCTCTTCATTTATCCTCAGGAAATTTTGATAAAGTGTAGGTTCCAAGCTCATTTCGCGAAGTAGGTAACGATGACCATGGGTCGGTTGCTTCTTCAAATAATTCCTGACTCACGCTCTTTTCAGCTTATCATTTAAAGACTCCTTCAATACTGCACACAATACAACTACGCTACTTTCAACCTCCGGGTTTGCCCTGGGCAAATAAACATATACGGCTATGGCTGAATACAATGCGATGTGCCGTGCTTCCATCACGAATGTTTAATTGACACTGAAATTGTGTGCAATATTTTTGTGTAGTGTAAGGGGTCCACGACTTTCCAATATTTTGTAAAAAAAATTAGCTCAATATTTGTGCTCAAAATTTTGAGCGAAATTTTTGTCATTGTGAGGGCCTCTTTAGGTCCTATCGTCTTTCTGTCATACGTATACATATGCCCTCCTCTATTAAAAACGGCAGAACTGTTCTGTATGCCGATGACACGAATGATCATTGCAAAAAAAGAAACAATAAATAGTACGATTTGAAAAGTTTTGAATTGGTTTTATAATAACAAATTAATAGTAAACGAAGGAAAAGCAGTTTAAATGCATATTTGCATTTCAAATTAGCAATCGCACTCTCCATTGAAAATAAATTATTTGCAATTAGCCGATGCTAATGTAAAAAAATGTCTAATTCTCTCAATTCAGTCAAACATGAAATGGAATGAACATATAACAAAATTAAACAAAATATTTTTGTTTCGATTAATGAAAAATGCCATTCGCGTGATTTCTGCAAGCCTCTCTTCATCGAGCTTGGAATCTTACCATTGTCTTGCCTACTTATTTACGAATCTGTAATATTTGTCAAAACTGACTTACTTAAAGGTGGGAACATTTTTCATGCAATACTGATATTTATGATTACAACACACGTCGTAGAAATCACATTTATCAGGTGTCAGTATTAACAGCTCACTACCAGAAATCCACATACAATACATGTACGTAACTTTACAAAGCATTGCTAGACGACATTAAACAACTGAAGTCCGTACACAAATTTAAGTTAAAAGTTTCATTTTAAGTTAAATCATTTTTGCTGCATAACTTTCTCTATACAATTAGAGACTACTGGTCATCAAAAAAAATTATTTTAACAGTATCAATAACAGGTTATCTTATCATTTTTATATATAATAAATTAGTTTACATTTGTATTGTATACTTTTTTAAATAGACTTACTATGCTTGTAACAAATAATGTACTTCAGTTTTCGGGTCAATGGCAGATCTCGATCAGATTTTTTCCAGTTTTCGTGATACATGGAGCAAATGATGAGATGGCCCCTTGCTTTGTTTCTGGACGTAAATGTAGCTTGACAATGCGCACGTTTTTGATGTCTCGTTTTGCTTGTAGTAGTAGGAGTAGAGGTAAGGACGAGTTTCTATTTTATTAGCAATGCAGAACATTAAATCTGCAGTTCGTTTACCGATATAAGTTTTCTGGAACTCGGGAACGAAAATGTGTAGTTTTTCAAATGTCGCTAATATCGCGCTTTTTTAACATTTAGTTTTTTCCTGCATTTATTTATTTATCTCGAAGTTTTACTCATCTTTCAACTATTTATAGAAAACGTGGGCAGATTATCTTCTCCCCATACGTCACACAGATTTAACTGTTTTTACTAAATAAATATAGATATTTATTAGGATTCTGATCTTTAAAAATTGGCATGCAATATTTTTTTTAAAACGAATAGTTTTTTATGTAATTTTTGCTTGAAGTTAATGCAAGTTATGAAGAAATTCTCAAAAATGGCTCCAAAATTTTACTCTAAATTGTTTCCTCAATGCCTTACTCAAAATCGTTGCCTATTAAAAACTGATGCTTGTCCCACTTTCGACAAACTCTCTGTAATTTCGAAAAATGGCAAAAAGTAGTGGCACTCCGACTTTCTCGTATTATTTCTAATTTTGCAGTTTTCGACAATTCAGAGTTCAATAAAGACGTGATCTGATCCATTCTTTTAAGCGTTCTTGGCCGTGGAAAATATTTAAAGGAAATTTTGGGGTGATTTTTTTAGATTTTTTAATAATTTGCCTTACCTTTAGAAGAAACTGCGTAAAACATTCTCGTTTTAAAAAAAATGTTTTCTAAAGAGCTGGTTTTTTAGAACAGATTTTAATTAAGACGAAAATCCCTATCTTCGAATTTGTAGTTTTGCAATTTACCTTTTTGCAGTTTTTGAAATTACAAAACAAATTCCGGAAATGGGACTAGACCAACTGTTTTACCTTTCTTTGTTGCTTACGAGGAGAAAATTTAAAGAAAAAATAGTTTTTTAAAAATTGCCTAAATTTCACGCAAATTTACACGAAAGACCGTCATATTTTGGAAAAATTGTACATGATAATATTTCGAAATCTTTATTTGGAGAGCAGATTTGATTAAAGAAAAAAGTATATATCGTCAGTAATGTAGTAGAAAGATTGAACCTTTGCAATTAAAAAAATGGATGTTAACAAAAATAAGATGCGCGCCATTCTTTTTAAAGTCCTTTACCTTATCCGAGAACGAAGTTTAATCCATATTTGAGAAAAGGCTATAGTCGAATAAGGGGGTGTAAAGTGTCTCCCAACCAAATAGATAATCGCGATACTCATATGAAAGAGAATTTAAAAAATGTCTTAGATTCCCCAAAAATTAGCCTCCTATTGTAATCTATTAAAGAGACAGAACGGGAAGCTCTCAAATTTGAAGCGAATTTCAAGAAAATCAATTTCAAAAATTTATTAATATTTTCTATTTGAATTTGGCGTCAAAATACCCTCAAACTCAACTAATTTCCTCTCTCTCTCCAATTTTTGCAGCCTTATTCATGCAATAAAAGCTGAAAAAATTAAAACAAGAAAAATACGTTTCTCATTGTATCTCTGTAGCAGATTGCTCTTGGAGGCCGATTTTTGGAAATATACATTTTTTATTCTCTTTCATATGAGTATTGTGAATATCGATTTGGTTTGGGTGCATTTTTCATCTCCTTATACGGCTATACCCTTTTGAAAATATATTTGGAGCTTCGTGTAAAGTATACACAAAAATCGAAATATCTGGTTCAAACTTAGAGCGCTTCGAGTTACTGTAATTAATCGAGGAATATAAAATTTGGAGATAATCGGCTGAACGGTTTAGGCGTTATTGTTGATCATCGACACATAGACAGACAGACATACTGTGTTTTACCGTCAATCAATTTTTAGGCATCAAGGACCGACAAAACATGGATTCTACCAACTCAAAGTATTAAATGAAGTTATTTACTGCATATAGGAACAGTATTTATCCACTTTTTAGGTACCAGGACCCATTAACGACGAAAATTCGCTCTTTCCCGGTGAACAATAACATTACTGTCCCTTCTTACGAAGTAAGTGCGAGAAAGGGAAAAGGAAAGAAAAAACTCACTTAGACAATGATTAAAGCTTTCACTCTGAATGTGGTGACTGTTTCCTTACGTTACACGATTTTCGAAATCCAAAATCCAAAAGGAAAGTAATATTAATTTTAACAATGACTTTTAATGTATTATATACCATTTGGATTGTATAAATGTAAAGAATCTGTAACAAGAATTGTACTTCAGCTTCAGGGTCAATGACCCCCCATCTCGATCAGGTTTTCGTCAGTTTTCCTGATCCTCGAGCAAATGTTGAGATGACCCCTTGTTTTGCTTTTGGACATAAATGTAACTTCAAATTAACATCTCCCCATAGCACGTCACACACAGTTTTTAACTGTTTCTGACATCAATAAATAAAATAAAGAAATATATGGGAAGAGAAAGTTTTACTTTAGAGTCGTGATTGGGGTAATTAGAACATAAACATATTAAAAAGCCCTCAAACCTACAAGATGTGCTCAAAACATCAATAAGGTCTTTTTACTTTCTCTCCTTACTTCATAAGATGAGAAAGTATTGTAATCATGCGCCAGAAACCGTAGAGTTTTTGACAGAAAATTTTTTATTGTCGGGGCTTGGTAAAGAAAAAGTGGATTAGCCTTCTGTCTTTTGTATGTAGTCAATTACTTCATCTAACATTTCTATTGGTAGAATCCATGTTTTGTGGGTTTTTGATACCGAAAAATCGACTGACGGCAAAACGTGTGCCCGGCCCCTGTGTGATCAACGCTAGTGCCTAAACCGTTCACATGATTTTGCTCAAAATTATTATTCTCCGATCGATCTAAAAACACTCGAGGTCTTCCAAGTTTGAAACGGGTGTTTTATTTACATTTTCAAAATTTCAAATACATTTCCAAAAGTTTGTCAAAATCGGCTCAAACTTGTATGATTAAGCTTTGCCCTCGAATAGTATAATGGGCGCTTAAAATAATGGCACACTTCTCATTTTCATTAAAATCACTGAGTTTTCGAAAATTGCAAAAGTTAAAAATTTTTTCGGTGTCTTTATACAACTACAGTAATGAAGATATATTTTTTCTTTAATAAAATCTGTTCTTCAAAGATAAATATTGTAATAATATCTTGTACATTTTTTAAAAAATATGAGTACTTTTCGCGCGAAATTTTGCGTGAAATTTAGACAATTTTTAAACAATTATTTTCTCAAAACAAGACTCAGTTGCAAAAAGTTAACGTTGCAAAAGTGGAATATTGAAGATAGATATTTTTTATTTAAAATCTGTTCCGAAAAAAAGGACTTTAAATAAGGTAATGCACAATTTTGTGAATAAGGAAAGGGGTAGCTTTCGCGTAATTTGTTCTCCAATGTAATACAAATAATAAGAAAAAACATTTTCACTAAAACCACTCAATTTTTTTTCTTTAAATATTTTCCACAATAGATCATGCGGCTCTTAAAAGAATGGTACAGATCTCATTTTTGTTGAATACTAATTTTTTGTAAATGGCAAATGTACAAAGAATATGAGAAAATGTGTGCTGTTGTGGCCCCACTAGTTTTTTTTATATTATTATAATCTTCATAGAAAATGGTGATTAGTAAATGTTTAGTTGTCTTGCTTTCTAAAGAAAAAGCGAGACGAAAACAAAGAATCTTATTCTTCGTCGACCCGACCAAGTTCTTCAGAACAACGGAACCAAACTCAGAAAATATGGATGATCCCGCATTTTACGGGTCGTTTATGATCTCTAACGTATGGCGAGAAAGTAAAAAGAACGGGTGGCAAGATAGAGCGTTTCGTAATTATTAAAATGGGGTTAACACATGCGCTATATGTGCGTTACAATAGGTGGGGGTCTAAGCTTATCTTGCGTTACGTGATTGCTAGTTGCACGGGAGTGATGGAGCCTCGTCGTAAAATGTTTCCTGTTTCCATACTTTTCTCATACAAAAATATGTTTATGCTTGATAATTTTAGCAACTTCTCCTGCGATTGGGATATGAAGTGAGAGCTCGTATGCAGTAGATAAATAACTTTTTTGTTAAATGTGATATGGAATTTGGCAGAAAACATTGTGTAGCCTATAGACCTGGAATACATTGAAAATAATACAAATACAGCATTACTCATTTTCGAATGACTAGACTACATCTGAATACATTAAAATATTAATTCGAATGTCCTTGTGTATATTTTTATTTTAATCGTATAATTAGTGACATGTTCTTAAAGTTATCTTTCCTGAAGTCTCAGTAACTGAGTGATAATATGCTGCCTGAATTTCCCGCCGAATAGAATTCCTCCACCGCTAGATAGAACTAAGATCGCGCTTAACCTCTGAATATAGACGCTCGTAATATTCCTCAATGTTAAGTAGTTACGATACGTTCTTTGACAATGAAATTTTCTTTATTAGTCGTGAGATATGATAGTATTATGTGTGTTAGCTGTTAATTGATTGAAGTGAAGTTTACTTTCACTCAAACAAAGAAATAGTTTTATTTTTTATGCGTTCGCGGTCTTCGCGGAAGAATATCCTAGTGAAGTCCCCGACATTCAGTCGCCAGTAAACATAGAAGCCATAATATTTTGAGGTAGGCCTCTATTGAAAAGTAAACATTCGTTACGAGTATTAGTCTATAATGGCCAGAGTTCATGCGCGTGTGTGTGTTTACAAGAGTAATTGAGGAAGAGGATCATCTTCTTTTGGTAAGGAGATTCTACTGTTCCGGGAAATAAGAATTTTCTCATAATGTGGAGATGCATGCCTACCGTGACCAGCTCGTGTCATACGTATTGTTTTAGCAGTATTAAATAAACATCGCTGTCAGAAGCACTAAAATACTGAAGGCACGTAGCAATGAGTAACAAGAATTGTGTACTTCCTTGTTTGTGTGAGATGCGAATGCTCTGTTGTTGCGTGTAGGAATGAATCATAACACACAGCATATGATGTTGTGCAATGGAGTAACGATAGCAAGATAAATTTGCAACTCTGTGTATGACATTTCCTCGTTAATGCACACGGTAGTGAGAATGATGTATTTAATTACGAGTAAGCATTCAAAGCATTGTATTTTCTGAACACTTATAAGGGACTGACAAAAAATTTTCTAATTTTAATTTGAATGCAAACACAGTTCAGTCTTAAATGGTCAGTTCTATTTGTTACCCAACAGTTTCTTTTGTTAAGATGTATCTTCAGTAATCATGATGTGATGCCATCATCAGCTGTGAGTAAAAGTAAATAGTGTGTGAAAAGTGGTTAATGGTGCTAGTAATAAGTGTTGTGGTGAAAAACTAGTACAAATTTGTTCGTGGATTGTATTTGCTTGTGTGGAATGTTATGGAATGAAAAGAGACTTTGTGTCATTCCATTGGTTGTGTAAAAATGTTTTTCAAATTTGAGAAAATTCAATCAAAAATTTCCATTTTATATTAACACTTTATCAGAATACATGTGTAGACACTCAATGTGTATACACTAAGTGTATACAACATTTATTGTATAAATCTTTATTACAATATATCAATTGTACTTGCAGAGTTTGAAGTAGTTAAGTGACCACTGCAATGGATGCTGATGAAGCTGAATCATCAGGCTCAGGGGGCCCTATATCATCATTGAATAGCCTCTTTTCCTTTACAAGTCCCGCTGTGAAAAAGTTACTAGGATGGAAACAAGGTGACGAAGAGGAAAAGTGGGCAGAAAAGGCAGTGGATTCACTGGTAAAGAAGCTGAAAAAGAAAAAAGGTGCAATTGAAGAACTAGAAAGAGCATTAAGTTCTCCTGGTCAAGCAAGTGACTGTGTGACGATTCCCAGAAGTTTAGATGGTCGATTACAGGTAATTTTTGATATTTGTTGTATTATGAACGTACTGTAACTTGCAAGGCAAAATAAATAATATAAGCTGTAAGTATTATTTTCTGCTATGTCACTTTTTGGAGGGAAATTATATCACCAAAATTTAGTGTAAAAAATTAGTTGATATTTATTAATATTGTTGAAATATTTTTAGGTTTCTCATCGAAAGGGTCTACCTCATGTTATTTACTGTCGTGTTTGGAGATGGCCAGATCTTCAATCTCATCATGAACTGAAGCCAATGGAGAATTGCCGCTATCCATTCTCTGGCAAGCACAAAGAAGTCTGTATTAATCCCTATCACTACAAGAGAGTTGAAAGTCCAGGTAATAACCTTTAATAGAAACCTTCATTGTAGTCATTACATTCATGCTAGATCTTCGTAATTTGTAAAACCATGTAGAAGATAATTTTTTAAACTGAGACTAGATTGTACTAAAGATTTTCTTAAATGTTCTTGCATGTGTATTCCAAGTTCACTTTACAACTCTATCTTGGAGATGAATACTTTTTATTTTCTTTGGTAATTATTGTATTGGATTAGAACATCCAAGAAAATTTAAAAATCATTGAATTTTAATTACACATTTGTAATTCCCATCACTTTAAAATGTACTTCAAATGTTACTTCATTTGTTCCCAAGATCAATAAGTGTTCATAATAATAGAAATAAACAGATTTATGGCACTTGATTTATGGTTAGAAACACATTGCTTTAAGAAAGGACTCAAGATCTGGTATTTTAGTAGAGAAAATTAGGAGTAATAATTTTGTTTTTGTGCAGGAGTCTATTTTTAAGAGTCATTTCATTATTCTCCCAATTTGTGATGATATTTAAGGAAGCCCTGGGAAGTTAAAAAAAAGGTCAAGAAAGTATTTATATTTTGGATCAAATGCACAGAAGGCTACTTTCTGAAGAAAAAAAAAAACGAGTAAAAAGTCTGGAAATGACATTGATCTGAAGAAAAAAAACAAAACACAGATCATTTGTAGGTAAATTGTTAAAATGAGAAATTTTTGAGACAATTCTAAAACTAGTGATTAATACTTAACCCTTCAACATGGGGTCCTGGGTGAATGTGGTGGCCTTTCAAGGTAGTTTGAATTGAAAGGAGCTGTCAGCAGCAGGTTGCCTGCAGACCACGTCTTGTGAGGTCTGCTGAGGGAACAGAAAGTCTGGTGACATGCTTTCCAACTCTGAAAGTGTGCTGTATTTTGAAAATGCATTGCATTGCATTGTGTTGCTTCACATTCAAAATAATAATAATAAGGAAATTGAGTAAATAGAAAATAACTCATTTCTCATGTACTCTTGTATCACCAGATATTTCTAAATAATTACATTTTTTTGTGTGTTAAATAGTTTTAATACGCTACGTAGTGTGATGTACTGTAAATAAATAATTTGCTTTAAAACACGACCACAAAGAAATACAAACACTATCGTTATTAAAATATTAATATTGACAACCATAAAATAAGAAAGCAAAAATTCACTTTAACACACTGCATACTAGAACCACAGAGTACCCTATGTTTGTAAACGACGGTCTGCAAATGTGAGGTAACACAGGTAAAGATCCTGTCTGTTTTGGAATGGCTCTACCTGAATGGCAAGAATAATCAATTCCATCTTAGCATGGCATACTGTGAATGGAAGTGGAAGGGAATTGCTCTGTGGAAACAGCAAACCACGTCGGAGGGTTAAATAGCATTGATATGTTATTTTGTCGCAGTTTCAGGAGGGGGTCGAGACCATTGTTGATTTTGTATTGCACAGTGAAATCGGAAAGCTGACAAAGATATCAAGGGGTACGAAGTGTTTTGAATCATAGCGTCTTTCTCACAATGAAGTAGAGCAAGAGTTCTTTTTCTGTGTGTGTTAAAGAGGGGATGTCAAATACTTGTTCTTGCTTATCACAATGTTCTTTTGTAACTCACCCAATATAAAGCCATTGGCCCATAGGGTGTTGTTCAGGGCTTATTAGAGGTGCAAGTACCCACAGGTCAGAGCATGTAAAGAATTAAAGAGTAGTTTGCAGAATGCTGGCCCTTGCCTCAGTTTGTTTCCTGATGTCATTTTGGTGGGTGGTAGTTTTGCGTTTTAGTAACAGAATATTATTTAGCTGGCATAAAGAATTGGATAAAGGGAAGAAATGAAACTTTCTTGGCATGAATCGTTTATTGGGGAAGTGTTATGCAGAAACAAAACCTTCTAACCAAAATTACTTTTGTGCTGTATTTAAATAACTAAAATATATATTGTACTATTGTTTAATTCCTATTAAGTAATAGTGTAGTAGACATGTTAATATTTCCCAAATTAGTAATTGCTATCCAAGTCTTCCTTCTATATATTTTCAAATAGGTGAAAAACGCCAACAAATTTTATTAGGAGAAAATGAAATATGTACTAGCAAACTGAAAAGGGTGAAGAATGGGGGAAATTTGTTCCAGAAATGAGTGTGGCTACTATATATCAGAAAAATGTTTTAAGATTGGTATGTAAGGAATTCTGAGAATTATATGAATAATTCCAATGGTAGTTACTCAACTAAAATTTGTACCACTGGTTTTCTCCTGTGAAATTATTGGAATAATCCTTTTAAGTTGTCAGGAGTGTAATTAATATACTGAGGAATTGAATAGTTTATTTATTAAATATTTCTAGGATTATTAGTAACAGTGGTGTTGTTTTGTGATATTTGTATTTTTTGAAGTAGCAAATTTAATATTAAGTGGGGGTAACTAAAATTTTGGGGTAAGGAAACTACATTGTAATTGGAAAGTATTCTTGTTTAAGTTTCATTCAAATTGACTTCCATTTTCAAATGATTGCAATGGTACGTCCATTTTGGTTGGAATGATTTATATCGAAAGTGTTGTAGAAGAAGAAAAAATTTAGTGCAGCTGTTTTAACTCCTAAAAGTGCTTAGTTATATTTTGTGCATCAAATCATTGCAATATTTTGCAAAGTGCAATATTTTTATTTTAAATGCTTTAATGTTAATTGGATAAAATAATTTGTAGTAACTAGAAATAAAATTTGGTTGGGTTGTGGTTGAATTTGTACCCTTATAATGTCCTATTCTGTCTTAGGGGAAAAAATTCTTAGCATTTTGTGCATCATCTTTTCCTTGATAGGTTGAGTGGAGAAACTATAAGAAAGATAATGAACTCTGGCGGTGCAGTTTTCTTTTAAATGCTGATGTTGCATTACATACAAATTAACTCTGAAGTTTTTTTAATGTATTTCTTGATTGTTGTCCTGTCTGGCAGTAAAACCTGCTGAATATGGAAGAATTTAGAAACATGGAATAGTATCTACCCTATTAGTAAATTAGTTTCTTTTTGATAATGTAAGGTAGGAATCGATTAAACAATAATTTATAAATTGTTAATGAAGTAGGGGTGTGGGTTTTTAGTAGTAATTTCATAATGAATTTTAATATACTCAAGCAGACCTGAATACTTGGCTACCAAATAACTTAATCATGGTTTCTTGTATTCAGTTATGGAATTATTTAAAGAAATTCACTATTGTATATATACTAGTGCTCTTTCTTTTTTGTGTGTGTGAAATCTTCAATAATAGAAATTGACGTGTCGCTTTTCCAGTGGCTGAGAAAGGATTACAGAGACCAGCCTTTATGAAATCTTTTTTCAGTTTCAGCTAATATCGAGTGTTTATTATTTTTAAAAGTAATTTTAATTTTCAAATTCAGCAGTATTTTCTTGGAAATGTTTTCTATATCTTGCGTCTTTGGAAACGTATGATGGAAGTCCAATGTACATTGAGCATCCGCTATTTCTGATATTTTATGTTGAAATGCCTAATTTCTTTGAATTGTGTTGTTTTTATTTATTTATGTACTCTGGCACCATAGCCTCGTAAGACTATAGCCATGGCATGACATCCCAGTCTGATGGGCATGGGCCCGGAAGACATGTGGTAAGCAGGCTGTAACCCAGTGGCGTAGTTAGGGGAAGGGACCACCACCCTGGGTGACACTAATTAGAAAATTTTATTAAATTTCAAAGAGTGTTTTTAAATAAAAAACATGCATTTGTTAATTAGTTATGTCATTTTAGATTATTTATTTAAAAATTATATTTCAATTATTCTGAATTACATATAATTTTGTAATATATTATAAATAAATGTCATGTGTAAATACACTTGCATTTTATTGAGTAATGTGTAAACAAATCAGTTATAGATATTATGTATAATTTGTGTGTGGCTGGGTGTGGGGGGTGATACAATTAGTTTTGCTCCAGGTGGAACCAACTGAAGCTATGCCACTGCCATAACCCCTTGCATGCCTTCCGTTTTATTTATTGTGATAACAAAATTAATGTGTTGCACCCTAGATGTGTATTCATCAAATTCAAAAAGAGAAGGCTGAAAGTCTGTTATGAATTATGTGTGCTATAGATATGGTTAGTGTTTTCTATCAAATGGGTTTATTTTTTTAATTCTATTATGTTTGTATAGTTTTTGTTAAAAGAAAGTTAACGGTAAATTGTTTCTATTAATTGAATTCATTTCATGGTCAAATAAATAAAAATAGTACTCGTAGAATAATTAGAAAATTATTTTTTTCCAAAATTTTCAATTAATTACATTGGTCATCAGCATTTTTGTAAAAAAGAATGTGAATGGTCTTCATTCAAAGACTTTGATACTGAATTAAAAAATGATATCAGTTTTTGTCTATCAGGCTCAATTTTCTCATTACACACTTCTCTTTATTTATATAAATACTTGAAAACACTGCACATTGCTTAAGTGGGTGTAGCTTCATTTAATAATCCTGCATATGCAATTGTACAGGAACAATAAAAATTTGTATAAGGAATTCCTATATATGACACTGAATTCAGAAAATTCTTCTTTAGGAAATTGCTCATAAGTCATGCTCGAACATTAGAATCACGTTGTCTTGCGAGTTGAGTCCCAACATTGAGATCTGACAGCATGGAAAGCGGCTTGAATATGGCTGTTTTGTCAGGTTCTTGAAGGCTTGAACTTTGTATTAATTGAGAAGAATAAGAAATGCCTCGTAACTGTGTAAATAGTCCAGATGTGTTATATTATGTTTGTGGAGAATGAACTCTGAAATCGCAAAACCGAACCTTTATCCTCTGGCGAGGAAACGTGAACTTTATTTGGGGTGTAAGGTAGGTGGCCAGAAGAAGAAATGTACCTCTTATATATGCTGTGTGTCGTGTGTGTAACACTCCTGGCATGCTGGTTAAAAGGTTCACGACACATGCCCTTTGCTGTTCTCATTATTTGGAAGGAACCAATGGATCAAACAACACATTTAATTGTGCCTGACAAATAGCTGGAATCGCCTCAAAAACAAAGAAAACTGTGCAATATCCTTAATTACCTTCTGCTATAAGGCCTGTGTTACAGTGAAGAATTGCCAGTACCACCACTTCCTGGGAATGTTACAGTGAATGAAGATAAATGCTACAGAGACGAACATTAAAAAAATAAGAGGAGATATCCATGTAGACACAATATTTCAAGCATCCTGTGAAAAATTCCAAACCCCCTTTTCACTTTCCATAACACTTATGTTGCATTTCATAGCATAAACACATGGATCTGTTGTTATTAGAGCATGTCACTTTGCGATATATACATAAGGAGGCATATGCAATTACAAAAACCTTCACATGAAAACTGATGCCAATACAGAAATTCTGAAATTAGATCTGGATTGAGAGGCAAATTATCTTCCAGAAACAGTGTGTTTTGTTCTTGTTACAGCAAAAAAAGGTTGTTGTTTGTTTGTTTTGTTTTGTAGACCAGTGTTGTCTCGCAAATTAAATTTCTTGAATAGTTAGAAATGTATTGGTTTTAATGCAAATAATGTGTATTGTACCATTTCTTATTGCTAGCATATAATCTACACTATTATTTGTAATGGAAAATATTTGAAACAAATTAAGGAAAATTAATAAAAAATGGAAGCATTGTTGTGTTGTTGACGTTTTTCCTTCTAATAAACAATGCAAAGAGTTGAGGCATTCTGATTTCAAATTAGCATTAGTGGTATTTCAGCTATATTATTGGATGGTTACAAAACACCAAGTTGACACTCGTTTGCTTTGAAATGTTTTTTGTTAGGAAAGCAATTTCTATTTTCTTGTATACATACCCTCTATGCTGCAGGAAAAAGTCGATATTTTGGCAAAAATGTTTGGTAAATCTTTCCTCATGTAGGACCTATTTTGAGTTTGAAAATTGCAAAATTAGAAAATCCCTTCACTAATTACATTTATGAATTTTTTTCCTGAATGAAATCTAATTTTCAAAATTAGGTCTTAAAATAATGCTGAAGATGTTTTGAAAATCAATAATTTTCGCATTAATTCAAATGAAATCTTGTCAATTAAAACCTAAAGGTGCTTCAACTGCACTTACTTGTAACAGCTACTCATTGTTATAACGCTCTGGGAACCTGCAAAATGTTTCCCATCCCCCCAAAATATTTTTTTCTGCACTGGGATTCCAACAAAGGATTTTTTGTGGGTCCTTGGTACTGAAAATCAATTGACTGCAAAACATCTGTGGTCAACCGCTAGTGCCCAAACTATTTAGCTAATTTTCTCCAAAATTGATATTCCCTGCTCAATCTGAACGAATTAGAGACTTTTAAGTTTCACCCGGATATTTTGATTTTTGAGAGTACTTGACATAAAGTTCAAAAAACGTTTCCAAATTTTCTCAAAAATGGCACCAAATTTTTTTATTAAAATTTGTCATTGGATATAGAGACCTGTGAAACTGGTCGCTTCATAAAGGAACTCGCTATAGCATAAAGAACGCTGAAGATAATGGTGCTGGTCTTGCTCATGTTCGTTTGAAATCTCAGATTTTTTGAAAATTGTTAAAGTGCACTTTTTTGGGGTGTCTTTCTTCGACTCTGATGTGGAAGATCAGAGCTTTTTTTCGCTATATGAAATCCGTCCCTTAAAGACATCTTGAAATAAGGTCATGTACAATTTTTCTAAAATGTGAGAAGTTTTCTTGTAACTTGCGTGACATACAGGCAGTTTTAAAATTTTTTCTCTCTTAAATCGCACCCAATTTGTTCTTTAAATTTGCTCGTCCTGTGCATCAAGGAATAGTAAAAAATGTGGCGCTAGTTTCATTTTTGGTGAACTATTTTCAAAAATTGCAAAAAGTTAAGCTTTCAAAACTACAAAATTAAGGATAGAGATTTTTGCTTAAGACAGTCTGTTCCAATACATCAGCTCTTTGTAAAGGTCATGTACAATTTTTTGAAAAAACTAGTAGTTTTTGTGTAATTTGGGTTTGACATTATTGGAATTGATAAAAAAAAACATTTTCTCAAAACAGTCTCAAAATTTGTGTCACTGATAGAAGAAGGGATGCTTAAAAGAGTGTTGCAGGTTTCATTTTTGTTGAAGTCTACATTTCCGAAAATTGTAACTTATGAAATAATGCTAGGAAGTATTTGTTGTTCTAGTACCACTAGTTTAAACTGTAATTTGGGAAGTTTCCATTTTTTATGCATCCGGAGTTTGTATTCTTTACAATGGTGGTATTATGCTAAGATTGTGGAACCTTTGTGTTGAAGTTTAAATAACAGCTTGGTCAAATATTTTTGCTGGTTTAACTAGTAACCATTATGAATTATACTAGAAAGCACATGCTATTGTAGCTGCACTGCTTTTTAACTGAAATTTCAATATTAAAAAAGCAAACAAAGCTAATATCAATATGTGACATTGAATAAAATGTATCAATACTGTAGTTTTTCTTTGAAGCCTGCTCTGGATAAAGGAAGTGATGTTTCTAAAGACTCTTTCCAGGCTTTAAACATGCTTAACCCAGATAAGAGTGATATTATCTCACATCAATTTCATGGAAAATATTGTTCACAATTTAAATAAGTGGTGGTCATTAAATACTGACTACTATTTATTTCTATCCCTTTTGGTATGTTTATTTTCATTCTTTTTTTTTTTTTTTTTTTTTTTTTTTTTTTTTTTTTTTTTTTTTTATCATCAAAAGTATAAGGAATGTAGTATTCTTGTACCTATAGTATTTGTTTTTCTTGGATGATGTTTCTTGTGAATTGAGTTGTTTTTTTAAAATCTTTCTGTGCATATGTGTTAGGCTTTGTGCCATCAGCATAATCATAAAATTTAGTTCAATGGATTACATTCCAAGAATACATTTTGCATTAATATGTATCAGAAATATAGGACTTACGTTGCATGTAATCTCTACTTTTGCTCTCATCATCTACATCTTAGTGTTTCCTCAAATGTTCCTAAAATGCAAGGTGGCGCATTACAAATCCATTGGACTTCCAAGGTATTTTTGTATTTCCTCATGTTTTTGCAACTAATTACCAAATGTTAAACTTTTATGTTACTTGTAAACACTAATTTGTTACCTAACAAAAAATTCTGGGAAAACTAATTAAAAAGGCACTCCAAAGGTATAATTTTTTTACATTCAAAAGTTTTTTGTAAGTTACACCTAAGCCATGTAATGCTGTGTGTTGTATTCTATCCATACAAAAAGTTTAAAGACAAAATTTGGAGATGTTTTTCAGAAAATGCTGTTCATGGATAGTTTTAAAATGGGCATGATTAAATTATAAATTACATGGTAACTATAAATATTTTGTAAACCCTGTAAATTGGTTCACTTAAAGTGGTAATATAATTGAATAGTCAGCATTATGTAAAAAATATGTAGTTTCAATAAGACATATTCCATGAAAAAGTTGAACTTTTGTGGTTGAAATTTCAGAAATCTTAATGTAAATCATTCTTTCACCTTATTTTTAAGCAAACTGTCCTCTATTCAAGAAGAAACTAGCAGTGCTAATAAAGCGTGTACTTTCTCGCCTTAAGTAATACTTATATAATATTATTTATGTAATTTCTTTCCGAAATAACTTATCTCAGTCATCATTTTTTGTAAAACTCCTTACAAATCGTAGTACATTTGGTACAAATATTAAATATTTTTAAGTTAATATCAACACATTTGACTATAACTGATTTTCATGAATCAAGCATCCAACTGCCTGGAATTACATTCACTAAGTACAATAAATTCGCAGCAGGCGACTATGTTTGTCGCCAAACTCCGCCAAAAATACTCACATTTTCAGAAAATTCAACACAACTTTATTTGAATATTTGTTTTTCATGAACACATTTTATTAAGAAAAATATTATATCTTTACAATTGTAGAAAGATGCTGAGTGTTTTTAAGT
This sequence comes from Gryllus bimaculatus, assembly GCA_017312745.1. Classification (NCBI taxonomy): domain Eukaryota; kingdom Metazoa; phylum Arthropoda; class Insecta; order Orthoptera; family Gryllidae; genus Gryllus; species Gryllus bimaculatus. The sequence goes on from BOPP01000081.1 coordinate 3,311,352, forward strand.
TTTTTAAATGTTCCAAAAACCAGGCATTTTAACGAACATGAAGCCTGCACCATTCTCTCAAACGTCCTGTACGCTATCTAAGGTCTAAATTTAATCAATAAAGTTTGAACAGTTTTTGAGAAAAAATGGTTTAAAGAAATTAAAAATTGCCTGTTTGACACAAAATGTTCCAAAAAAATACTCATGTTTTTGGAACATTGAACTTTACATTATTTTTATATTGGATTTTCATGTACACATTTCCTGAAGAAAAAAATAGTTGTAGTTGTAAGAAGACACTCAAAAAATTTGAAATTTTTCAAATGTTGAAAAATTACATCCAACATGGACCCATGTGTCAACAACAAAATGTAATCAAAACCGCAGCAGTCGTTTTTGAGAAAATAATTGTTTAAACAAAATTAAAAATTGCTTATATTTTACGCCAAATTACACGAAAAATACTCAAAATTTCGAAAAATTGTTCATGTACTGTGGCCAGTCTCAAAAACATCGTGTGGTGCAATCATTGTTTCTTGAAAGATTTTGGGTCTGTGTATCTGAAGAAGGCATTTTGAACAGAGTTGGTAGGGTCTTTTGTCTAAATATTTGTTTTTTATTTCCTAAAATTTGTATTTTTTCTTCTATGTGTAATTCATCCACCAACTGTATTATGTTTACATGATTAAATTGGATGATTTTTATATGTTGCAGTTCTACCACCAGTGTTGGTGCCTCGTCATAGTGAATTTGCTCCAAGCCATTCACTGTTACCTTTCCAGCAGTTGCCAGAACCTGCTATGCCGCACAATGTTTCATACACTGGAGGAGGATTCACCAACACACAATCTGGCAGCCACCCACATTTAAGCCCTAGCCCTACTTCACCCTTGAGTAGTGTGCCTAGTCCAGGAAGCACACATTCAAATCCACAGAGTCCATATGGCAATAATGGATTACCAGGTAAGATTAGTAACTATCATTGGTAATAAAACTACATAGAAAGACTCTGTAAGTGTTACTGATGTAGAAGCATCAGTGGTATTAAAACTAAATAATTATAATAGATTGAGATTGTGAACGAATGGCAATTGAATTTAAAGAAAAAATAGTGGCCATCAGCGTCAATAATGCTGCTGGACAAAACTACACAAAATGTCTTCTCAAAAAGGAGCGTGTACACTGTTCAAGATTAACAAATTAAATACTCTCGTATAACATTGTAATAAATATTTTAACAAAAACAGTCTTCTTAAATACTGCATTTCATAAAAATAAAAATGGAGTTCTGTCTCTGATTTCAATATCCATGATTTCAATGCCTTTTTATAATCCCATATACTTATTTAGATGGTTTTTACAATTTTTACTTTCTCGCACTTACTACAGTAAGAAGTGAAAATATTGTAATCGTGTGCTGGAAAACTGTGAATTTTAGACCCAAAAACTCTATTGCTGGGCCCTGGTAAGGAAAAAGTGAATAATCAAGTTGCTAAGTATAGAAAGAAAAGAATTTTCTAACACATGCTGTTGCCAGAATCCATGTTTCGTGGGTCCTTCATAAGGAAAAATTGATTGGTGGCAATACGTCTGTTTTGTGTCTATCTGTGCACAATGCACAGTGTGATGTCGGTTTTGTGTCTATCTGTGCACAGTGCATAAACTGTTCAACAGATTTTCTCTAAAATTGATATTCCCCAATCGTTGTAGCTAATGTCACTGACCCTGGAATTTGAAACTGATATTTTCATTTTGGGGGGTAATTTATATGAAGACCCTGAGACATTTTCAAAATAAAAAAAGAAATGGTTCCATGTTTTTTTATTAAATTTTGTTGTTGAATAGTACAAAGGACATTTCAGAGTCCGTTTTCATTGACTCTTCTAGTCCAGGTCTCGTTTTCATTGACATCCCCGATTTTTCAAAAATTTAAAGAAAAAGCCCTCAAAATCTGGGATAAATAATTTTCTCAGACAAAGTCTGTTGTACAAATTTTGCTCTTCAAAAAAGATCATGCACAATTTTTTGAAAAAAAGTAGTTTTTGCATATTTTGTGATTGAAATTTACAACAAAAATTCTTCAAAACCACACCAATATTTTGTACATACGTAATAAGAGATGATAGAAATTATTATGCTAGTCATATTTTTGGGTATTGCTCAGTATATAAAAAAAACATTTTAAATCTTGAAAATTGAAGATAAAAATTTTTGCCCTTGTCAAAGTCTGTTCTCAAAAACCGCTCCAATTTTTTTTAATATATTTACGTATGTAAGAAGTAGGGGGCGGATTTTAATAAAATGTTATTTCTTTCTTTCTTTTTAGAACATTGCTGTTTAGTATAGAAATTCATTTTATGTATTGATGAAAGGAATTTGTTGATTTCAACTAATAAATCATTTTTTACCCTCTTATGACATTTTTACTGTATTTTTCACTGATTTCGTCGATATTTATATAATTTTAATGGTACTTGCTTCAAACAATATTTACAAGATGCGAGAATTGTTCACCACAGAATTCCTGAGTTGCCTATTCAATTTCTTCACTCCTATATTATAATGTCAGCTGTTGTGAGTACTATGTAATCTAAGGTTCCTGTGACGTTGCTCTGCACCTTTCACAATAAATTAAGGCAGATTTCACGATAAATTAAGGCAGAAATTTTCTTTTTAAAAACAGTCCAGACCCAAAGTTTGCTATAATAAATAATAGGAAATAACAGGATGAAACCCCACATTAATGGTGAATGTGTCAAATTGAAATTTTTTACATAATTTTTCTTTGTTTTTAGGGCTTTTTTTAGAACATTTTAAGAGCATTTTATTGGTCATTTTTGGAGATGGTTTTGGCCATCAAAATCCCCCCCTAGTACAGTAAGAAATACGGCGCTAGTCTCATTTTCGAATATTGCTTTTTTTTTAATAGCCAAAACATTTTAAAACTAAAAAAATTGAAGATTAAAGATTTTTGCCTCAGGCAAAGTATGTTACAAGCTCTTTACTAAAGTTACAATTTAAAAAAAAGTAGTTTTTGCTTAATCTGCTTGAAATTAATGAAATAATTCAGGTTTCACACCAACATCAGACTACGATAAAAATTGAATTTATGATATGAAAAGTAATTAATTTAATTTTAATCATAATTTCCTATTGAAAATGCCAATATTAATTCTATTTTTGCTTTCTCACACTTTTACATTACTTCTACAATTAGTATCCGCAATTGTGTTGATATAAGAGTACGTAAAGTTGAGGGTCTGCTGACAGTTTAATGGCTTTCCTGTTCCATCATATGGGAGTCAAATAATTCTTAAAGTGTTGTGTTCATTTGTGGGCTATTCATAAAATTATAGTATTGTCCAGTTTAAGATATCATAAAACTGTGGTGGGCAAGCAACACCACCTAGAAACTGTGTATCTAGGTGATAGTACATCCAAGTGATTAATTATTTATTAATTAATTCCAGTAGTAATATCCAGGTGATTCATTTGGAATATTTATTAATTTAAGGGTTTCTTTCAGGGCTACAGACCATTCTAATTTATAAGATTTATCTTGATGGATACGCACACAGTGTTGCAGACTTTAACTTTTCTTTTAATTATAATATGGAAAATAAAAATGGGCTATTATATTATTTATTGATTGTCTATTTACTTGTAATTTATTTTTCGTTTCTTTTAATTACAGACAATCATTGAATAGGTTAAATCAGAAACTTGTCACTTTGAAAATGTATATATGTGGATTCCATTAAAATGATTTTTCTACATGTACTACGTATCGTGATATGGTTTATTACTTCCTCAGGCACATTTCATGTCAATGTAGTTGTCCTTTCATGTTCACACGTGTTGTAACACAAGCAATAGTGTTAACATTAACATTTATAATGGTATATATTCATAATGACATTCATAATAATAACATTCTCAATGGGATATATTGGATAGCATTTATATCTGGATGTTCCATTTATTTGTGAAATTATCCTTGCTTGTCTGTGTGATGTGCTGGAAAAAAAATGTTAATAATAGTTTTCGTTAATTTAGTATTTCATTATCCTTTTTTCAAAAAACTAACGTATGAACTTGGCAGTAAAGATGAAATGTTTTAGCGGGCTTTGTACTTCACTGCTCTTCAGAGCATCTACTGTAAAACTATCTAATTTCTTAATCTAGAGACTGATTATGGTTTTGTTTTGCTGTAAGTCTTCATTTAAAAGAAAACATTCTTGGAGACCTGGCAAAACATAATTGCATGTTTTCAAAACAAGCAATAGTGTTCCATATAGAACTCTTTAAAATAACTTTCAATAAACCACAATGCAAACTGAAAAACAGTTCCGTTGATGTCATAAATGGTGCTTTTCGTAAGAATTGATGAGAAAATATCGGCCCATTGTTGGCAGCACCCATTGCTGCATGCACGCTTTGTTGGCAGTGCTCATCAACTGAGATGGGTTGATATAGTCAGAAATAATGTAAGTAAAAGTAGATAAAGTAATGTAAAGTTGATATAGTCAGAAATAATGTAAATAAAGTGCAGTATATTACATAACCATTAAGGGGTGAGAAAGTGTGTGCTGTTTTAGCACTACTAATTTTGCATTTTTTTGTCGATTTGGACGAATAAGTCATTTTTCATCTTTTTCAGTCATTTTTAATTCATTTTTTGCTGATTTCATTGGCTTTAATATCGTTGTAATGGTACTTGCTTCAAATAATATTTATAAGATGCAACAAATGTTCTCCAAAAATTCTTGAGTAACCTATTTGATTTCTTTGCTCAGAAATTGTAAAGTCAGTGTTGTGAGTATGCAATCTAAGATTACTGTGGCCCCTATCAGCAGTATGGTCAGTTTGGTCAATTTCAGGGTTACTACAGTACAATCCAAACCAAAGTTTTGCAAGCTTAGTTCACTTGAACAAATGGAAGAAGCCTCGATTACATCAGTATCATATCTAACAGCTTGAGATGTTCATCCGATCGCATGTGTTGCCATTTTTCTTTTCTTTTAGGGTATTTTTAGAACATTCTAAGAGCATTTTATTGATAATTTTTGGCGATGTTTTAGATCATCATAATCCACCCCCTAATTATTACTAGTGTCTTATTAAAATTCTGTCACTTTTTCTGTGCAACATTCCTCTTAAACCAAATTGGTGTAAACTGTTTTTGGAGTAATTCTCTATTAAATTATACTTTATACTAGTTCTTTATGTATAGTCTGTAAGTTGGCAGTTGTCAAGAGGACTGCCAGAAAGCCTCTGTGTAGGCGGCTCTCAAACTTCAACACAAGCTCTTTCATCATACCCACCGGCCGGAATTGGGAAGGAATTAGGATAGTGGTATTATTTAGGACTCTTCACAGGGGTTGAATTACCCTTGTGAAGCAGGCAAACTCATTTTGTGGGAACAAATTTTACATGACAATGTTCGGGGGAATCAAATGCGAACCTTGGTCAGTTTTGTCATAAAGGTATCATTGTGTATGACAAGAATACATGTTGATAGGTTGTACACCAGTTTCGATTATTGAATGTAAAGTCTTCCCTATAGTGTTATTCATCCGGGCATTTAATCTGAATGTTCTAGAAACTCCTCCGCCAGCTTACAGTCCCCCAGAAGACAGTCAACAAGGTCAGGGATCGAATCTGAATGATCCTGCAGCAATGGATACAAGTAATAACATTATGGCAGATGTTGCACCAGTGTCCTATCAGGTATGTTATATTTTAATTATGCTGTTAATACTACCAGGGCTCTTGTGTTATTGGTTTGCAAATATCGATGCAATTACATTATGACCACCCTGATACAAGACCACTTATTGCACCAAAATGCAGATAAGTACATGCTGATTATGGTTTATAGAACTGCTCTTCAAGCTCATTGTTAATAGTGTCTTGTGGGTGACAAAGTGAGAAAAACGGTGCATTAGTGTTGTTATACATCATATTGAGTTTGGTATCATCATATTCAGTTGCTTGGTATCAGAATATATGAAACAGCTTACCTTGTTAGATGCTTCGTGGTACTGAGAGAACATGAGGATAAATAGTCTTACAATAAGGAGACAGATACATCATCCAACCATTGAATGGAGCTTCCGCAAGGGGATAGTTCAGGACATTCAGGATAGAGTGTAGAGGCACAATAGTGCTACCCCTGATAATGATTCAAAGTACTCTGTGTAATGATCAGTGCTATGGATAGCGCTGCAGAGTCAAAGATCACTTTCACCCAAATGCTGACCGCATGCCAGTTTGCACAAAGCCATCAACACTGTACTGTGAAAGATTGGAAACTTATCACTTGGACTGATCTGATGAATTGTTTCCTGGTTCATCTCATTCACAGCCAAGTGTGTGTATCCTGATTATTTTTGGAGGTACCGGCACATTCACTGTTAGGCAGACAGGCCAGAGGAGGAGGGGGAGGTATGGGAGTCTGGGCATTGTTTTTATGACAAACATTTGGAATCCGTTATTAAAATTCAACAGATCCTGACAGCTATCCAGTGTCTGGATGTTACTGGGGACCAAGTTAATTCATTCATAGCGACTTTGTTCTCTGCCGGCTGTGTCTACCCCCAGGACAATAATGCAGTTTGCCACACTGCTAGGATTCTGGAGGATTGGGTTGAGTAACAGGACTGTGTATATGCATTCACCCTTCAAGCATGCGGAATGTCTTTCAATATGCCCTACAGGAAGACAGATATAATGCGTGGAAAGTCATGTGGAATGAATTACATTCTAAGGGATTTTCATCAGTTCCACTTAATTTAAATAGATACCCTCATTTCACTCTAATTGCTGACATTCTTACAAGTTTGTCGCCATTTCTTTTTATGTGCAGTTTTATTACAATTTTATTGGTGATTGTGTGTTCGTGTACGTTTGTAGTGTACATGGGCATGTTCTTATGATGGCAGGTCTCAATAATAAGAAAATTCATAGGCTTGCATTTAAAATTTGGATTGTGAATTTGTATTATAATCAGTTACGTATTTATACGGTATAATGAAGTGTGTGGTGCAAACTATGTGAATTCCTACAAAGAGTTCCTGTTGATGTGAACCTATTTATTGTTTTTGATTATTTTTTGACCAATTTGACAATTGTGGTATGATCACATTTTTAAGCAAATTTCTTGCAATCCTCTCAAAGTAAATTCATTTCAAGTATTGCTTAGAGTTTGCAAAAATACTTAATTTCATCTTTTGTGGCAATATTTGAATTTTTGTTAAACATTGGTTATTAAATTAAATTAATTTCCTGTGTATGCTGTATATATTTCAAAATTTTAGTACCATACTTTTTGTAGATATGTGCAGTGGAGCATTTAAAGCCAGTGTCAGCCATCCATGTACCTAAAGAATGTTATGCTGGGCATACTACTAAGTTAAGGGATGTCACATCTGAAGGGGTAATGTTCTGGCCTCCAAATAGCCTGGATATAAATCCTATTGTACATTTGTTATTCAACTGGGTGAAGTAGGTTCATGCTACATCTCCACTACCCCAACATGTCAACAATTACTATAGTTTAATTTTTATATAGCTACCTCTCAAGACCAGTCTTCATGAGGGAATAAGTCACAGCATTTTGTGTCTTCCTCAGTCATGTTGCTTGTTGTCATATGATCGCAAGCACTGCTTGATACGGTCGCAATCTTGCGACATCAAGTGGCTTGAAAGATGTGAAATGCCACTACATATTTCATCCTCAAGCCCTGAAAGGCATCTGTATAAAAATCGCACTATAGAACTAGTCACTTTCTGTTACACTTGTGGTATCTCCCAGGTACTCCAGGATGCCTTCTGCAACCTCATTGAATCAATGCCTCACTCTGTGGTCACAATTTATTAATATGATGGCGTGGTCCTCAACTATGTTAGGAAGGTGGTCATAATATAATGGCTCAATGGTGTAGATTTTTTGTTAATTGGAAATAAATATAAATATTGAGTACTGATGATGCATTTTTGACAATTTCTAGGAACCTACTTTCTGGGCGAGCATCGCATATTATGAGTTAAATTGTCGTGTTGGAGAGGTATTTCATTGTCAGACAAATGTGATAGTTGTGGACGGCTTCACAAATCCCAGCAACAATTCAGACCGTTTCTGCCTCGGTCAGCTTTCCAATGTTAATCGGAACTCGACAATCGAAAACACTAGAAGACACATAGGAAAAGGTATGTATTAAAGAAATGATGGATTTAGATTGTGCTCTAGAGATTTTTTCCTTATTGTGTAAACAATCATCATGAATGAATATTTATTGAAAAGTTGGTAATATGAGAGAAAATTGATCAGTATCTGCACTCTTTTTTTGTAATTTATTACAGTGGTTCAAATTTTACAGTGCGATGCATCATATTTTAACACAGAATGATACAATCGTATTTTAACACAGTTAACATGCTTGTCAGTTCATTTGATCCATCAAAGAACAGTTCCCTCGCAATAATATAATTTTTTGAGTAGCGAGCCTCCTGCACGTTTCCATCACTTGGAGAGAAATTGACTGCCGCTTAAGGTATCTGTCAGTGAGCCAAGCACGATGCTCAAACACTTCAAAATATCAGTTTTGAAGTTTCAACATTCTGGATGGCAGTATGAGAATGTGTCGTCATGCAACAAAAAAATGCCTTTAAACAATTAACCTCAGGGTTCTCATTTGCAGAACCATGACTAATGTGATTATTGTTACATTAGTCAAATCAATGTAGTGGCTGAGACAATTTAGAATTTGTATGAGTCAATAATTAAAATTCATTTACAGAAATTGAGTGTAGTGAGTGTAAAAGTGATGTTAACCATTAACTACAAACCTTAGCAAGCCTACAAAGTTATCTTTGCGTCACACTCCAAACTAACCAACTTGCAACATACTCAAAACTCATACGACAGTGATAACCCTACTTTATGTACAAGTGCATGAAATGAATGTGAAAAAAAGTACTTGCAACCCAAGAAAAGAGAAATAAGACATCAAAGCCATGGAGAAAGAACTATAGCTTCATAATCTGTGTGGAAAACTCCTTCTCAGATCTAAGTTTCGATTCTGAAGAAACTATTGTGCCAGAACGGGTGATATTGGATAGTACCAAACTAGGTCCATGATCGGCCCTAAACCCTCAAGTGAACACGGTATTAGTAATAAACATTGAATCAAAATATATGCTGATAGCTATGGCTTAGATCTTTTAACAATTATGACGACCCTGCTCGTGATTGAGCTTCTGACTAATTTTGACATTGATACTTGGGTGAAACCAGATGCAAAATTCTCAGAATGTGAAAAAGAATTGTGAAAACCTTAAGAGAAAGGAGTTTGTACTTCTTGTTGGTGTGCAAGTGATGTTTCTTGTAATGAAACGAAGGAGGCTACATCCACACAGATCAAAACTTTCTCTCACGACTCTCACGAACAGAAATGTGATAGTGGTCAACATACCACACAGGTATGACCTCTGCTGTAGCTGGTCAATCATCAACAAAAAAAGTGACATTGGCTAATCAAGGGTGTAGAAGATTACGGAAGTCTTTTAAAAATGTGAAGATTAATTAATATTCAAAAATGCAATAGAACCTTTCACGCTAGGCATGGGCAGCATTTCAAAAAGACAGAAAAAAATATTCTGTATTCTACTATTTGTAAGGTTATTAACCCAGTTATTTCCAGAACATTTTTTGTTGCCAATATATTTCATATTTGCAGAATATGATCCTATAATGATTATAAATGTGTAGGATAACATTATACAAGACACCAGTATTTCTATCAGTAAATAATTTAGTGTTGCGAAAACGCAATACTGGGCAGATACTACCTCTTTTACACTTCTTATTTGATTAAGTGTCTGCACTGCAACGAAAGACGTTGAATATAGTGAAATCTTTACTGTGGCGTAAGAAATTAGATTTAAACATTGTTAAATAGTATGTATCTTAAAATATCATTAAAAAACTGTGCCTCTGACTGGGAGGTCCTATGTTTGAGTCCCGACAGTGGCAGGATTTTCAACACTAGCTTGTCAACTAGGTTGAATTTGATCACTGTGTGAAGGAGAATTCTAGCAGCTGGCTGCTCTGATCAGTAGTTTTTGGTGGTGTCTCCAATCAACACCAGCCAAATGCCAAGGCAGTACCCCAACAAATGGGTCATGGATCGTACGCAATTTTTCCTTCTCTTTCCTTGTCCTATCCTCGCCCCTTACTTACACACACTAACATACACTACACTACCACACATGCTGGGAGACCAGTCGGGAGCTTAGAGTCCCAGCTGGGGCGGTGCCCTGCTGGTGGGAGATACCTGGTTGTGGGAAAATCTCTCTAGCCTAGGGTGGTCAGTGCCAGATTTCGCTAACTAGTGTGGGGAAGATCACCACCAATCAAAACCATTCCAAGGGAAAAATCATGCCCTACACTTTCGGGACTAATGACCTTAGCTGTTGATGCGCTCAGAATCACTAATAAACATTTAATCAATCTAATCTCAAAATAAGACACTAAGTTTTATAACCAAATCGAACTACTTAGCCTACTTCTTGTTATATCTAAAAGTTCAGGTACTCGGACCATTTCATCCATAATAGTTATAGTTCCATCCAGAATAGCCCATTCTAATTATCTTCACATAGTAAATAAACAAACTTTAAATTAAACTTAAAATTAACAAACTTTCTTAAAGTTTCTGAATGTTAATATAACCTTTACCTTAGCTACTTAACAAATCAGTTTATTCTCAAAATTTGAAACCCATTTTTTTACAGTGCAAATAGCACAAACAATTTCTACTTATGTTCAATTAGAACACACTGGCTCAAGTACTGGAAGTGATCTTCTGAGACAACTTTGGATGTTTCTCATATTGAAACACCCTGCAATCAAAAGGTGATATATTTTCTCACAAACATCGTTGGGAACCATGAGATGTTTGATTGTTGATTTTTATTTCTGATGTCTTGATATATTGCTCTATGGTTGTTGAATTTGGAAGCAGCCTATGTAAAGGATTAGAAATAATTTCTACATTTTACTTCAGTTGCTCGTGATGAATATCTCTGATTTTTTTCGTATGTCCACAAGAGTGCTAATATGAATTTTGCTAGTTGTAAGTAACTTTCTGGTTCTATCGCTGGGGGAGAACTTTTTTGCCGAGGCAATAGTGATTTTGAGTGCATTTTGAGGAACGAACTTTTCTGAGTGTTATTTATAGCAGGGTCAGTATTTATTTTTATCAGCTTTCGTTGTTCATTTTAGAACTAGTTTCTTGCAGTTATTTAGTGACTTTTTTCCAACAACAAACCCTATTTCTATTTTGAATTTGTTATTTTTGAGCATGTAATAGTTTAAAGAATCAATACTCTTTGAAAATATAAAAATATATGTAAAATAAACTGATCAAGTAACACTTTTACAACTTTTTGTTTTTCATCCATTGTCTTTTAGTTCTCTATAATGTAACCACCGACTCACCCAATTTCCTTCGGCGATTCATTTTTGCCCGGCTGCTTCGTCGGCATAGTCCCTAGAGGGAGGCATGCGCGATTGCCTAACTACTGGATAGAAAGACTTGAGGCATTTTCTTAAATATTACTTTAATCAATATGTGATTCAGCGCGGGTGAAGCCCAATGCCAGAACAAAACTTACAATCAACTTACAACTAATCTTAACTTTTAAAAAAAACCGGCATGGTCAGAGTTCGTATCATCTCCGTGGTTTTTGCCCTTCCGGGCGGTCGTGACCCAGCTTAAAGGGACGGCGTTCGGGCATCCCAGCGCCTGGCAGGTCTGGCGGCGGGCAGCCACGGTCGGTGCTTGCCCCAGGTTCCTTTGTGGCGACCACTCGGCGGCGGCCCACTGTCACAGGATTAGGCCAGCGGCGTGCGTCGACCGGGCGATGGCCGGTCACTTCGTGGTCGTGTCTTTCACGCCCCGGCTCGTACTCACTTTGCTCTTGCGGTCAGGCACTCACATGTGTGTCCCGTCCCATAGTTCGGCTTCCGTCACGCGAGTCGGGCTGCGACAGTGGCGAGGCGGCGCGGCATTTGGGACAACCAGGTACGGATAGCCCCGGCTCCGAATCAAAGTAACAAGTCTACCCGCTCATCTGAAACAAGTGCTCTCGCTGCTGCCCCCAAAAACAAGTGCTCTCGCTGCTGCCTCCAAAACAAGTGATCGATTGTCTTTCGGCGGTCCCTCAGGAATGCTCGCGTATCATGTGATTCCTCCCCCGCCTCTCACATCGCGATTGGTAGTAGCGGAACCCGTGATTTCTTCGCCCTATCACGGCGTCCGCGGCAAAGCTGCGCCCCGGCAACTTTCTCCGAAGTAACCTCCGTCACGTAAATTCCAAGAACGGGGCGCGGGCACTTCCGTTGCTCTGTTTGGGGGTGCGGGAGTCGTATTTCCCCATGCGTCACGAGCGTGCGGCCGGCGTGGGTTGCGTTGAACAAAGGAGGTGCATTCCTCCGTTCCCTCGGCGCGCTAAGCGGCCTTCAGGTATCGCAAAAGGCACGTTTCCTGCTGCCCTTTACGCAGGCGCGCTTCCATTTTAAATTTAATATTTAATTCGCGTCGCCATCCGATATGTGCGACCGTCCCATTACAATAAACGCCTGAAAATACAGGCAAATATCAGCAATAATTAACAATAAATATTGTACTTTATACATCAAAAAATTGTTGTTGCCTCACTAACCAGGTAGATTCATGCATATTATGTAAGGGTTAATTTGAAGTATTCATTTCACAATTTCTTTTAAGCAAACTACACAGAAATATATAATTTTAGTATTCTTAAGTATACCATCAACATGAGTTTGCAATGCCCCATATTACTGTAAGAGACCAATATTGCCTGGAGTGCTGACATTTTCCTATGTATTAAAGCAGTCCAAGAGTCTCACGAATGGTCGGTGACCAGCACTCCAGCCATCAGAGTATGAAGCTTCGTCTGTTTGCAAGCCACGGCTGTTAGGCATTATGCAGGCTATGGTTCCACCAAAATTATCATCAGAACCTTTTCTGTTCTCTATTCTATTATCAGTAGGAGTAAAAACTACACCAAAGTTATCAGAATTTTTGTATGCCTTCAAATTCTCTTTCTAAATAGCCCAAAATTTTGTCTGTAGTAAGTTTCTTGATAAAAAGAATGTTGCTGCACATAAGTGCCATGTATGTCCATTGTTGTTTGTGCGTTTGCAACATATATATTGCAAAACTAATAGTTTCCGCATAATTGTAGATGTGAGCTAGTAATAATATTCACATGTTAAAATGGAGAATAATACACATAAATCATTGAGCTAATAAAAATATGTTATTACATTCTGGAAATATTACCTTTATTCACATTGGTGGTGTCTCTTTCCCTCCATCTTCAAAGTCACAAATAATACAATTGAATTGAATTGAATTGAATTTGCCTTATTTTATGTGGCGAGACTCGGGCCATCAGGCCCGCTCTTCCGACTGACCACGCAAATTTCGCTACGCTCCTTTCACCTAGCAGAGAAAGAAGGTATTTCTTGGGCGAGAAACAGGCGATTTGAATTTAGCTCAGAGGCGTCATTTAGGCTTGAGGATCTTTTACATGCAAGTAAATCTACGAACATGGGACAGCCGGCTTTACTTCCTCTCCGAAGGAAGGCGTACAGTTAACCCTGAAGCAACAATTACATGAATAACGAACAACACCCTTTACCATTTTGTTCTTTAAACCTTTAAATTCAAGCACTTAACAGAGAATGTAATGTTGCCCTACACAGCAATTGTTGAAAATTAAAAGTATGCATTGTTTTCCCATGTTGCGAAAGCACTACACTGGGCATATGTGTGTTAAAGCTAAATTACAATAAACATAAACAATGCAGTCATTGCTCTAGGTAATGGTATCGAGTAGGGAAACGGTCAATAGAGGCCGATGCCCAACTTGGCCTCTGGATTATACAGGCATGTCATTGCATGTAGACAAAAATTCCTTAAACTGTTTAGAGTATCAAAGAATCAAGCTAAGCTGAAAATTACTATCAGAATGTTTGAGATCTTAGAACCAAATTGAAGGACCTTGAAAGAATTTTTGTGTATTCAATATCTAAGATGTCATTGTTCCTGAGAGCTGGTTAACAAAAGACATTGGCAGTGAAGAGCTGCTTTTGAATAGTTATTAATGACATATGGCTGATAAATACTAAATAACATACTCTGTTGAAGTTTGTAAACTGAGGCAACAGCTGAGGTTTATAACCAATCAAGTTTGTTATTGGTGATGTCTGCCGTGTGTTGTTCAATACTTTTTGTCATCCCATCTTCTTATAAGAAAAATATAATATAAATAAGAAACGCCTTTGCTTGTAATACCTAGGAGTGCAACGCCATCTTCCATTCCAAATCTATATGATTTTTGCCCCAGACGTGACATTTACAAGAAGTTTACTACTTAAAAAAGTTATTGTAATTTTTAGGGCATCCCATTGCCTCGTTTTATTCCCTTGTCCCGTTTTATTCCCTTGTACTATTTTGCTCCCTTGTTTCATTTGCCCCATTGTCCCCTTGTCCCACTTAGAGACGAAATGGACTTGTGTCTTTGACTATAGAAACCACTAAATTGCACAAAAACAAAAAATTGAATGTATTTACTATTTATACAGTTGAAAATTACTTTTGTAGGTGTAATTTAGGTTGTGTGTGTATGTTACTAGTGTGGTTTCTCATCCGTTTTCAAACTTTATTAAATAGTTCGAAGATCACATGGCTCCTTAACAGCCGGTGGCCTTTAATTTCTTTATTGCCTGTGGCTATTAAGATTACCTTTTCATTCCTCTATTGGGTTATGTTATGCAGATATATTAGTGGATTGTATTATGGAAAGATTTTAACATATATAGACAAGACAGAAATAATAAAATAAGCCATCCTATCGTAGGGGAGATGGCGTTTTCATAGTTGTAAGAAATAGTCTCATTAGAAGCGTTATTACATTCACAAATGATGTACAGTAGTTGTTTGTAATAATTGTGTAAAAGTTTATTTTGTTGTAAGTGCTCTGTAAAATGTAATTGTGTCATATTAGCAGCAACTAGGCTTTATCAGAAGAACATGCAATGAGTTCAGTTGAGGTTCTTAAAAGCCTTGTATTATCTCCTTGTTCTTCCTATTTTAATTTAGGATTGCTGATTTGGTACCATTATTTCAACACAACATAGAAAGGCTGGAATCAGTTTAGCATACTTTTTTTAGAGCAAACTATAGAATTTCCGATTCCTTTGTCGATCACAAACATGAACGTATCGCCTCAAGACTGCAAATACCTTAACCTACTTCTGTGAGGAAAGGAGTGACATTAAATTATTGTACAAACCCTGTAACTACTATTTGGATTGTCCTGAGCTGATCAATAAATTGAAGTTCAATGTTCCTTCTAGAATCTGCAGACACAAGCAAACCTTAAACATTAAAAATTTTATAGGACACGTTATACTAAAAACAATTCCATAACAAGAATGTAATAGACCCGTGTAATATGAATATTTCACAGTTACACTCTTTAATCATACGGATCATGAATAAATATGAATAATCTTTCCTTGTTATCTCCAACTAGATCTGATGATTATTAAATTATATGTAATTTAATTAATATGAAGTATGTTTTATCACTTCTGTCAAGTGTAAACCATTTTGTTTTGGGAAGTAATGGTTTTTTGCATCATGTGTATTGAAGTGAATGTTAAATACCTAATTCTTGTGAAAGCAATATCTCCTTTAATTAGGATTATTTATTTTTATTCAAACTGGACTTCAGACCAAGACATAAATAATTAACCTCTGTTCTCATATGCAGGACCATGGCTAATGTGCATATAGTTTGCCATTTCAATCGTCCCTCATCGGTTATTTGGTATCAGGGCAAGGAAAGCATCAGGGGGGCATGCACTGCGTGCAGTGTTTGTTGCGGTGCGTTTGGCCGTGAAAATTGCGAGGGATCAGCTTGTGGCGCGGGCCACTTGCGTGTTGTCAAGAGTTTGTTGTTGTGGCAATGGTTGTTGTTCCAATGGATAGTCCTGGGGCCTGGATAGCACTCTGGCAACATCTGGTGGTCTTATTATGTTTGTTGTCAATGTTAGATCATGGATCGTTGCCCTTAACATGAATTCCATAATTTATGCATTCTATTGAATGGATTGTTCTCAGTATAAACACAATTGTACGTAGTAGCACGAAATGGATCTCTGTTTCTGTAGGAACAGTGTCTGTGGAACTGTGTAGTCTGAGGAACTTTATACTGAATCTGAGTTAATAATAATATACATTCAATATGTGAATTGATGAGCTTGGTCAAAAACATCAAATCATTATAATTTCTGAGAGACGCAAGAGATGGAATGTTTAAAGCAGTTGCTGTATCATAGTAATTATAATCAATGAACAGATTTGGCAATCCTAGATGTCTAGATGGCATCCTAAGGAACCTGTGTTGAACTGTTTCAAGTTTGCGAATGTGAACCTCATTGCCAGGAGACCAAACTACAGAAGCAAACATAAGACTAGGTCTCACAATCGTGGTTTACAAAGTTTTCAAAGTAAGAAAAGAATTAAAGCCAACACAAGTTCTTTAAATAAAATCCAGTATTTGGTTTGATTTTTTTTACAATGAACTCAGTGTGCTCAGAATGTGACATTTGCAAGTCAAAAATAACTCCCAAGATCTTGAATGTTTAAGACTTGCCCTATTGTAATAGTTAATTTCACAGTTAAACAGTATACTTGACCTTGATCTAGTGAAAGTAATACACTTAAACTTATCAGTATTTAAATTAGGATAATTGTTTGAACACAACACAGTTAACTTGTCAAGGGCTTTTTGTAAACAAAGAACATCACTTGACCTGCTAAGAGTCCCTGCAATTCACACATTGCTTTCTATCCATCATTCATCAAAGAACCAATCCAGTAACTTGTCAGTTATTCTAAAAGACTTAAGTTTCTGTAACAGTAACATTCACTGAATCATAGGCCTTGCTAAAATCTGTGTAGATGCTATTAATTTGTCAATTCTTTTCGAGTGACTCCAAGATGTATTGAGTATAGTATACAAAGTTTGCATTAATACTTCTTTTGCTTATTAAACCAAATTGTCTTTCGGGGTGAAAAGGACAGATTAACGATTTTAATTTATCTGAAACAATGGATTTGAAAACTTTTGGTATAGTACTTAATATTGAAATCAGACGGTAATTAACAATATTGCTTCTGTCACCACACAGTGGCTTAATTTGATTTTCACATGCTACCAGATTTGAGGTACTCTTTCAGTAGTACTATCACTTGTATTACACGGGCATACAAGTGTTGAGAATGTTATTGTCAGCCGGACGAGTCTTATGTCACAGGTTTTGATGTCTTATTTCACAATCATTCCTTCATTAAAGCATGCAGCTGGTGAGGTTCACATTTCATGGGCAACTCAGTTTGGCGAAGACAGTGATATCCCATCCAGAATTGGCTTAGCACTTGACATGGTTATGAAAACTTGAAAACGCTGCTTAACTGTTAATCGCAAAGTAACTTCTCCCGAAGTTTTGCTCACTTCCTTTTTTCTCAGATATTTACCATCATGTAGCGAGAAACTTGAATCTTACTGTCACTTGGCACTGGGTTACAGTTTCATTTAGATTGTTCTGTGCTGCTTAGTATGGAGGGTAGTGTGAGAGATGGGGGAATATCTTCTGCCTCGATTCCCCTACATCTGCCACTTAGTCAAATCAGAATCTCGTAAGCCCATACTGTGACAATGATGGCTAGCAATGTTTCTTTGAACACCATTCATACGTGTGTTTATTAATAAAACTACTTTTACTTCATTTTACTGTTAAGATTAAAACTTGTTATTTCAGTACAACCATTGATATAAAAATCCTGGAGAGCCCTACATTTTATAATGCAGGCTTTGAAGACTGCCAATTGCAACGTTAAGATGCTACCATACACTTCCCATGTATGCCCTATCTTAGAATATGGGGCCATGTGATCCCTTCAGACTAAGCCAAATTCACAACCTAGACAAAATTCAGACAAGAGCTGCTAAATTCTCTAGTAACCGACCCTCTCAAAATGAGTTACGACCACTTTCGAATTGCAGAAAGGTGGCTAGGCTAGCAATTTAAATTACAATTTTCCTTGTAACATGTGGAAATTGAGCAATTGGTAAATCATTCTGGTAAAAATAAATTCAAACATTTCAAGAAATGAAAACCTTTTCCTGGCAAGATTTAAACAGCGGACAATTTTTCAAATAATTATAATGTTCATTCTGAAATAATATAGAGAAACAGAGCTCATCCAGACTTATTTCTGATCAGCATTTTCTAGAAATTAATGACGTTAATTTCAATTGTTCATATTACATATTTGTATGTGTCACCTGCATTGTTTCATCTTAGGGATGAGATCTTGCTACTACTTTCACATTTTGTTTTGATAACAGCTTGCATTATATGCTGCTCAATTAAGTTTTTGAAATAAAAATATTTCACTTCACCAAGTGTTGATTTAGGAGGTACTGACTACTACTATTATTACCACCACGACCGCCGCCGCCCCGACCGCCGCCGCCGCCCCGACCACCGCCACCACGACGACCGCCACCACTACCTCTACCATCCCTATGATTATCGCTGCCACGACCACCACCCATTTTGCAATTGTGACATTTACAGAAAGGAAAACAAGTTATTAATTCTTCTATTATTATCTTAAATTATTCTATTTGTTTATTCATTCGTAATTTCCTATTAATGACAATGTCTAGAACTTTGATTGTCTTGTGTTCAGCAATTTGGCCCATTTTATGGAAATTAGTATTGTGCTTTTAACTCCTGAAACTACATGGTTGTTGATTAAAAAAAACTTCACTGCCAGTTCTTCTATTTACCATTTTATCCTCTAGAATGGTTCACAATTTAACAAGTTTACAAATTTTGTGTTTTTGCTTCATTTTATAAGTTTAAGTGGCCTTAACACTAGAATAAGAAATGTTTTTAGTCTCTGCAAAAAAGCTAGTTTTAAATAAGAGGTATAAAATGCATTATGTAATACATTGCGACAGTAATGTACGAAATTTTAAATGGTAAATGATAGTTAATAAAATTATTTGCATCTTTTCTTCCTACTCTTTAAAATACTGTATTAGCATTTTCACTAAATGATGTTTGAAGTTTGATGTCAAAAGATATTTGAATCTTTGTTGACAGGGCAAAGTTATATAGCAGGTTTCTCTTTGCACAATACTAAGATATCCTAGTTCATGTGTCCCTTCATGCTATTAGTGCTAAATGGAGATAAACAAATGTGAGCTCTATCAGGAATGCAAGCACTGTATTTCCTCATAACTTCCCCATTATTTAATTCTTTTAGGGTTTTTGAATGATTTTTTTATTATTATTTAATTTATTTTGCTTAGAATATTTTGTGTGTGCTACCTTGTGTTAATCAATTCTATACATTGTTTGTGTGCTTGGTTTTATAACACACTTGTTATTACAGGTGTACAACTTGTGTATATTGGTGGTGAAGTGTATGCTCAAAACAAGTCGGACAGTGCTATTTTTGTTCAGTCTCGAAACTGTAATCATCATCATGGATTTCATCCGAGCACAGTTTGCAAGATACCTCCAGGATGTTCACTGAAGATTTTTAACAATCAAGAATTTGCCCAACTCCTTTCACAGAGTGTAAATCATGGATTTGAAGCTGTCTATGAATTAACAAAAATGTGTACAATACGGTGAGTCGACTTCTCATTCTTAAAATGTGTTATTTATAATAATTTTTTTTAGTTGTGGTAGTGATTGTTTCTCTTTATTGCAGAATGTCGTTTGTGAAGGGTTGGGGTGCTGAATACCACAGGCAGGATGTCACCAGCACACCGTGCTGGGTTGAAATTCATTTGAATGGCCCTCTTCATTGGCTTGATAAAGTTCTTACCCAAATGGGATCTCCTCTGAATGCTATTTCATCAGTGTCGTGAGGCAGGAATTACTCTGCCCTCCTTATTGTACTGCATCTAGGGTTTGAAGTTCTCAGTAGTCCTGAGTTTGCTTTTCATTAACTTAGGAAATGAAATGTAATGTTGCAAGAAGTTTCACACCTTTATCCAGTATAATTTAATTTATTTTGAAATAATGACTCTTTGTAGTCAAAGTGGATTTTCTACTTATGCCTCCTAACGTGGAGATGTGATTTGTAATACACAGACCTGTAGAATTTTCTGCAGGCACTGAAATATCTGTAAATCTTAAACACCAAGAACGTGCAACTACATTTTTAAAACATTCTAGAATGGTTGTTGATTATAAAACAGAATACCTTGTTTGATGCAATATTATTTTGAAGAGAACAAATTGTTGGAAGATAAATGACTTCAAGGTGCATGATGAACCCACTGGGAATTGCTGACAAGACACGAGAAGATTCCCAACATATCCCAACATCGCTTGCAAAAACTCCATGTATAATGCAGAAAGAGAAATAATTGTTTCTTGGGTTCTCTAGGGTGGTTCTTTCTGTTACAATACCTGTTGAATTCTTGTGAATATTACATCAATATTTCGTAAATTGGGAATGATTAATATATGAATTTAGATTTCAACAATTATGCAACTGTGAGTGACAATTTAATACCATGAAATGACATGCAAACAAAGATCTTATTTTGCTGTGCTACTTTACAAATATGTAGCTAGCAAAGAAGAAAATGGAAAAATGGGTACTTAATTACAGTCTTAGTATCATATAGAGAAGAAATTTGTCATTGTCGTAACCTAGAATAGAAAAATTGTGAAGTGCTTCTGGGACCTGGGTTGCAGGGAGTGCTTTCTTTAAAAAATGTGCGCTCATGAACACCAATAATTGATTTTTTAATCAAAAACCCTTTTCCCATCACAGACTATAAGCACATCATGGGAAAAGGAAGTGTGGATGGAATTATTCACAATAGGGTAATAAGTGCTATTTATGTTAGTGCGTATACAGTCATCTTTGGCACTGACACATTTAAAGTACAAGTATGTGCACACTTGCTGCAGAGGAAATAATCTACAATGAATCACTTCTGTTTTTTGAAGTTTCAAAACAGAACCTATACAAAGTTTTAAAAGTGTGTAATTGGTGAGAGATTTGTTGTCATGAATGAAATGTATTGATTTTAATTAATGATCTCTGAAGAAGTAGTGTGAAATGAATAAATGTGAAGTACACACACGTCATTGTTACAAGGGGTGTTGAAGGTGATCATTTGTGATGTTGCACTTGTGATCTTGTGCTTTTTATCAAAAAGCACGGGTTCACATTCTTAACAAGTAAACTAATTTTAAACAATAGGGTGAATGTGCAAAACAATGTTAACTGTATTATTTTACCTATCTAAAAAGTATGTCTTTTTAAAAACTTCACTATGGTAGTAATGAGCTGGTTTTATGCTGTAGTTTTCTTACAGCAAAAAGGCAAACTGTTCCTATTGTCACAAATGTTTTATTTCTTACAAGCTTATGTATGTTACTGTGGAGAGATGTTAGCTGTAGTATCCCACTAGTATGTATTATTTATATTGGTGCCATTTATTCTTGGAAAGTAAAAGTGTTAAAAATGTCAGATGCCCGGTGTGCTCTATGGTGTCTGTGTTCATATTTTATTCCAGTTGATGTTAGTTATGAAAAATAGTTTTTGTGTAAATTAATTTCAGTCAAAGAAATGTAGTAATGTATGTGTTTAGTAGGGACCAAATATTTTAACCTTGTGCAAATTTATTAAGTATTTGCAATGAATTGTGCGACTAGTTCTTTGTAACTGCAAGGCAATGATTGAAATTACATATTGTGCACTGTCTTCAACTATCAGGTTGCCAACAAATATTCTTCTAGAATTTTGTAAAATACCTTGACAGATGACTTCTTTTTACAACTTCTGCTGCAGTTTTTATCTATTATTTTTTGATTAATTAATTTATTTTTATACATAATTACTAATTACAATCCAAACTACCTTTTTATTAAGACGTCTATGAAAGAGTTTTTATTACCAGTATGCACATGTTATTAGGGAATTCTTCCTGCAAAATTTTTGCAGATTCCTATTCAGATGCAAAAATACTAGTTGATCTAAGAATGAATGCATTTGAATATTTTAATGATGATACATTCTGACATGGCAACCTGATTCGAGCATATATGGAGGTTTTTAATTTTTGTTTGCAAACAGAAATCATATTTTTCTTATATGTGCAATAATTTCTCTTTTTCTACCAATTTCATTATTATTACTTGCAGAAATTTTTATTGAGAAATCTTTTATTTTTATTTACACTCTTAACTGAATCTTCTACCACTATTGTTTATTTTTGCCAGTTTTATGTCGTTATTAATGTAAAGCGTTTATCTCTTGCTCTCTCAATTGTTATTAAATTTTTCTTAGCATCTGAGTACGTAACTGTGAATGTTCTTCAAGGCTTACACCATTACTGAAATGCAAATATGCAAGATAATTCACATTTATTTTGCTGGAAGGCAAAATTATGTTTTTTGTGATGAATATGTGTATATATTTGTATTACAGTGTATTATTTGTCCATTAATGACGTATTCTTAATACTCAATAATTTGCTACATTAGGGACTGGGGACACTTCCTTTTGTAGAATAGAATATGTTCTTGACAATTTCAATTCCTACATGTGTGACCTTTTTAAGCTAAAACTTGAGTTTGTTGTACTTCATGTGTGTTGTGTTAATTGTTTGAACTTGAAATACCCGTGAGTATATACATTGCTCACCATTAAATCCATTATAATGATTGTAAAATGAAGAAGTCTCACTTCTTAGCTTCTGCATTTTCAACTGCTAAAAAAACTCAAAATTCATTTCTACTTTCTATAGGGGGAACTGGATTGAGAAATTTCTTATTTGTATGATTGTGTATGGCATGTTTAAACCTAATTGTGAAATATTATATGTCGCCAGCTTTCATTTCTGAAAGGTGATGGGTATTTTTCCCCCCTGTTTGTTTCTCTCTCTTTCCTCCCCCACCCCCTTCCTCCTGAAAAATTTGGCATTGTAAATGGTTGATGTTTTAGCATTTGCATTATGCTGCAGAAAAAAATTATGAAAGATCTTACTTAGTTTGGAATAACTGAACTGCTTCTAAACTAAGCTATTAGTTTCTTCTTCAAAAACATAGAATGCAACATGATGAAATATTGGAAAAAATGTTGGTGCTGTATAAGTTATTTCCATTAAAAGGTATGTTCTAAATACCATAACTTTGTTATAAATTCAGTAGGTTTTTATGCATTTAGTAATTTTGGTTTCCTTTGGAAACTTGTCATTACACATTGGGGATCTATATATAAAAGCTCAGGCTAAATATGCTTGGCTCTAATTATTTTAAGTAATAGCATTTCTTTGTGTATTTTTTTTTTTTTTTTTTTTTTTTTAGTGAAAGAAATTTTAAGTTAGAAATACTGTAAATTGTGCCAAAACTTGACAAAAAGTTCTTTGAATATTTAAATTAAAAAAAAAAGACTGCTTAATAATTTGGGACAGGCAAAGTAGATTGTAGTAGAAAACCACAGTCCCATTCAATATGAGAAAATTTAGTAGAATCATGATTAGCTATATTCTTGGGGGAAAAAAAAAATGGGGATTTATTATTATAAATGCACACATTAATAATTCAGACACCCTCTGCCATCTGTTATTTGTGTTCTTTATTTCATCTAAGAATTGACTATTGTGGAGACAATTCTGAATACACAAATTATTCGTGCAATAATATTTACCTTTTCCAAATTAAATTGGAAAGAAAATGACAATAAAAAAGTTATTTTTATTGATCATTTATTTTTCATCCAGTCTAAAATAGTTGTTGTAGTACGAGTGATTCTTTCATTCGTAGTGTAAATTTTTAACATGAATTGTGATGCTATGATTGAATGGTACAAAGAAAAAGGTATTAATTATTTTGCATCACAATTTTTATTTATCTGAACTGAACAAATTTATTTTATTTAAATTCAATTCTGATATTGCATTTGTTTTGCAATGTTAGATTGTGTAAGAGTAATGGAGGATAAAAACAAAAATTGTGGGAATTTTAGACTTTGTAAAAGCAATGTAAATTTCATGTATAAATTTGCAAGTGAAACTATTAGAACAACACATAGAGTGAAAAACTTGAGCTGAAGTAACTGTTCAAGGTATACAAGCTTTAAAAATCTCAATCTTGCTTATTATAGGAGCAGGTTTTCATCACTGCTTTTTAGCAGAGATAATCCATATACCATCTATGCCATTTACAATGCGTTTGAACTATAAACAGTAGCAGTTTATCATGTTATTTCTTGTATTGTCCAATGTTTTGTATAACATGATGTAATTGGAATTCTAAAATTATGTGCTCCATTTTTGTTTTGGAGGAAATCTAGTAAACATGACAAGTGGTACGAGATTAAGAAAATTTTCTTTTAGCTTTTTTCTTGCTTCCCTATTTTCTTTACGAACTGGAGTAAGTGAGAGTTATTGATTTATTTGCAAGCTCTAATAGATTTATTTTCATGTTTGTTGGGAGTTTATGCTAATGTTTTAAATGAAGTCTTTTATGATCACTAGTGGGATAGTACATCTACAATTGCCATGTTTGTTTTTAGTTGTTTTTGTTTGAATGAAATTTTATTTATGTTTCTTGTGTAAGTTGATTCAAAGGTGTGAAAAGTTTTTACAATCGCTGAAGATGATGTGTGTTGTATAGTAAATTTGAGTATTAAAAGACAAGGAATTTGTAAGTGTATTAGCATTCTTGTGCTACACTATCTGTGGATGAAATTATAAATAATGTTGATAGTAATGTTTTTATCTATTATCAATTTTTATTGATTTAAATAGTTTGTATTTCTGCATAAATGACAGTAAAGTTGAACTTTTGTGATTAAGACATTGTTTGCAATTATTAGTTTTTCACTGTGTGAATCCCAAGTTTTGTGATAATTATGATATTTTAAGTTGCAGATATGCCAGTGATAAGTACACAATGTTGCCAGCATACTACAACTATTAGTTAATTTTTTCATTTTTCATCTTTCCCTAGCATCTGTATATTGCATCAGTTTTGAAATTCATTTACTATAGTGTGTTGGTGTAGTGGAATTAAATATTAATAAGTGCTAGTAGTAAGTAGTAGCGATAGTATAATACAGCATGAGTAGAAGCACAAGCATTTCAAGTATGTGTAACTATGTACTACTTTTAGCCGATGGACAATATTAACTTGCACACATTACTGGAATGTTAGCCAGCGGCAAAACAGAATATGAAGATAATTCACATTTTAACTAGAAAATAATGAAATGAGCTTGGATTTTCAGCCTTGTTTCCTGTCTCCTCTTTCACATAAACTGGTGTAGTGCTTAGGGCTGAAATTATTCCTTTATCTGCCACCAACAAATCAGTCTTCAGCAAACAGTTTGTTATACTGTAAGCTTGAGGGAATTAATAAGAAATGGTAAATATTCAATTAGCTAATTTTGTGGAAATTAAAAATTGTGGATTGAAATTTTAAATTTTATGGAGGGTACATTCAGTATGTCTGAGTTGGCATAATGATTCACTGATTATAGGGAACAAGGCATATAACTATATAATATATAAATATAGTATGTTATTTTGTGTTTGGAAGTATCCACAAGTGGCCTTTAAACTATGCTCTGTATTTTTGTATGGTCTTCAGGATTGGCATTTATATGTGTCTTATGATTAACTTGCTGCAAAGATGTGATATGCCATAACTGTAGATATAAATTTCTAGATCAGTACCTGCCAAAAGTATTACATTGAATTCATTTTTCTGTGATGGATAATTCATGGAGCAGAACTATAATAAAGAATTCCAAACAAAAATTTACTGAAATAAAATAAATTCCTGATAAAGCTATGTCTGCCATATATAATTAAATAGTTATATTTATATCTACATTTATGAATACAATGCTATTGGCAGACACTACTTTCTACAATCAAATTTCTATCGTGCATTGGCTACTATTTTTGTGTGTAAAAGGGACAAATTTTCTGTGGATTTTGAAACCAAATTTAATGAAGTGACAATGTTATGTATTCTTTTGGGTATGAATTATTTATGAATAGTACTCATTTTGT
This sequence comes from Gryllus bimaculatus, assembly GCA_017312745.1. NCBI lineage: Eukaryota > Metazoa > Arthropoda > Insecta > Orthoptera > Gryllidae > Gryllus > Gryllus bimaculatus. The sequence goes on from BOPP01000081.1 coordinate 3,337,563, forward strand.
GTGAAATATGAAAAGTTCAGAAACATCAGCATACTCTTGTTTTGTTTAGTCTATTAATGACTTGGAAGAAATGAGAATGCTGTGCATCACATGCATGAGAGGTTATTTTTGGAGATTCTTATTGTAATCAATGTTAATGGAAGGTTATAGTCAATAAATTGTTGTAAACAGTTATCATGTAATGGGAAAGAACAAATAATTTGGACTCCACCTATGATTTTCCAAAATGGAAATAATATTGAAGCAAGGCATGTGATGCTTTGGTTGTGTGTGTGTGTATGTGTGTGTTAAGACATGAATACAGTTGTCTAATGTTGTTACTGCATTGTTGCACTGTGTGCAAATATTTCACTCTGCATGATGCTTCTCTTAAAAATTATGTAACTTTTGACATGCTGCTATGGGCTATTTTGAATTCACTTACTAGTCTTGTCCTCTAAATAATGATAAAATGTTCAATAAAATGAGCATGATTATATTTTGCTTCAAATGTAATTCTGCAAAGAGGTTGGAAGATCTTAAGGAATCTGTAGCTAAGAGAGAAAATCCTCCATCATAGTGTTCAAAGAGTTGGTGTAAATGTAACTAACGGATTAAGAAGAATTTTGTGTGCCTCCATGATTTTAATTATTTGTTGCATTTATTCTAAGTAATAATGATTTAATTAATGTTTTTTTGTGGCCATTGTACAAAATTGGTTTCATTTTTTGCAAGTGGTGCAGTAAGTTGTTTGAAGCATTACTTACAATAAATCCAATGTTTTCAATCCATATGTATGGGTTTTCTATTTTGTAAAATTTGTAGCTGATTCACTATTTTGTCAAACATTTTTCCATTGCTTTATTAATTTGTAAGTTGCTTTTATTGTATAGATTTCTGTGACTGTAAATGTTGTTTTTTTTTTTTTTTTTTTTTAAAGAATTTAATCAAAGTGAATGCAAGTGTCGTGATTGAATATTATGAGTGCCATTGTGCAAAGTTTTCACTGCCTTTTGGGATTGAAGTTTTGTAATTGTGTTTTGTAGACTATATTGTAATTTGTTCAACTATTTTTTAATTTTCTGAAATAATTCCTGTTACTGGCTTCATGCTTTGTGATATAATTTATTATTGATGAGAATTTGAAGATGTCTATGTCATTTTGTATCCCTAAATAATTGGCTGTATAACATTGAGGTAGAGATTGAGACTGAATAGAAGAAAGTTCCAGCTTTAAAATGCTTCAGAGTCGTCCATTGCTTTACACTTCTCATTAAAACATAGTGCCTGTAAAAAATAAAAAAAATAAAAAACAAAAACTCGAGCTGCAAAAATACCGTTTCCTTTTCATAAGTTATTTTTTCATATATTATTGCAGATATATATTTCACTGTATATAATTATTCATTGCAAGTAGAAGCATTGTGCAAGAGTTGAAGTAACAGTATCTGCATGCTTGCATTTTGGAGCTGATATTCAATTTACCAAAGTATTGTATCGCTCATTCGTAAGAACAAATGTGCATGTAGCCTACTACTCTTCAATAATAGATCTGTATATATTTACAAACATAAAAATATGTACAGTTAATTTAGTTGTGATACATGTATGACAGAAGGCCATTATTTATTTGGTGGGATGATTGATACAAAACGAGGACATATTGTGTAGTTATAAGTACAATTTTTTTTATATGGTAAGGTTTACAGTGTCCACTTTGCTCTGGCAATGAGAAGCTGTAATTTTACTGAATGCCTTAATACTCAGGATAAACATCTTATTGAACAATATATTTAAATTAACAAGCATTGGTTGATTACTACAGAATTGAGGCCTGAATCACTCTTGTTTTGATGTGCAGACATATTTTGAAGTTAATTCTGACTATTTGGATGACTGTTTACAAGTGGAAATAATTTGATTAATGCAATCTTATGAATGTAAGTTTCTGTGTGACTAAAGTCCATGAAAAATTGCATTTAAAAGTTCAGTATAAAGTGGAAACCTTCAATGGATTCAGGTTTCAACTATTAGCACACTGTGATGTATGATGTATATTCAATGTGAGGCTTTTTGGTCTTGTTATTCACTGAACTGTTGAATGCTCTCTGTGAATTCTGTTCTTAAGCATAAATTTGTTACAAAACTAGTGGAAAATGTCCATCTGAAATGTTCTGAAGGCTTGTATTTGCTTGCGATAGAAATTTTGTAAATTGTAATGTACATGTTTATAAATTTAAGTGCTCAAATACAAGATAATCTGTGCTGTAGTGAATGCTTTTATATTCACGTCCTTGTTTATTGTGTAGCATTTTCATGTTGTTCCTATTCCCATTTTGATTATTGAAAACGAAGTTGAAGATGATTATTTACATTGTTTTGAGTATTTTCTGCTTGGCTTGCCTATTTATAAGTTAATTTTCATAAAGAAATTATGGAAATAAGTGATAATTGATTAAAACATTGTGTGAGTGAAACAGAATCAGGTAAAGAGAAACTTTCGTTCACGTCAATGAAGTAAACATTCAACAAGGTCATGCGTGAATTATTTTAATTGAAAATTACTTTCTGAAGTTATTAATTTGTTATTTTATTTTTGAATTTAATCAACGGAATATGAGAAGATGAATATAACTTAAAGTTCTGCAGAAACAAAAAACTCGCTGAATAATATTCATGAAATACGTAGTAAGATAAACTTGTGACAAAAGAAGGTAAATAATAAATAACATTCCTATGGTAAAAAATAAATATGGAAATATGGTTAATTGCATTTTGCTCAGAAGGTCAGTTGACTCAATTATGTGAATGATAATTTCTAAAACAAGTCTTGTAACTTCGTCCATTTAATTTTTATTATTAATTATAATAATAATTATTATTATTAATTTATATATATATATATATATATATATATATAGATATAGATATAGATATATATATATATATATATATATATATATATATATATATATATGTTGTATAAATGACATTTTATTCTTAGATCTGGACAGTGCGGTGTTGCTTTTGCTTATTGGTTTTTGTTTGTTTGTTTTTTCATGGTCGCATCGACTGCTGTGTCATTAGCGACTTTAGTTACAGTTTACTGTTACAAACTTCAAAAAAATGATTTACAACTATTTCTTTAGTTAAGCACACCAATTTGTTTTAAAAAGTTCATAACATCGTGCACACTTTCAATATCGTCCAAACAGTTCTTGATGTTTTCAGGCAATCCAGTTCTTTCACTTTGGTAACCATTACACTCTATTAATGTGTGGAAAATGGAGATTGCAGTTACACATTTAGGGCATTTGTTCACTGGTGTTATTGACATGAGATGAGAGTGTGTCAAGTTGGAGTAACATATTCTTAGTATGGTCAATAAACATTGAATCTTCCTGTTCTTGATGAATGGTTGATGCTTCCACACTGTGTTATGGACAAAATGTAGTTTTGACTTTGAGTTTTTCCAGATTATGTTCCATTTTTGCCAGATGCATTGGTTTATAGCCCTTTTTTGTTCTGCGGTAATTGGCTCTTTTGTACAATTGATTCCTTGGAAAATGCCTTTTTTGGCTGCTGAGCCTGCTTTTTCATTTCCTAATATCTCTTGATGACTGGGACCCTTGCCAAGACTATTTTGACTTGTTCCATCAAATGTAGTTTTCTTTTATATTATTTATATTCTTGCATTTTTGTTCCCATGGTTCTTTAGTGCATCCAAAGTTGATTTGGAATCAGTAAAAATTATACTTCTGTTTAGTTCCGAATTGGTGATTAGATCTATGGCTTTATGTATAGTGTAGGCTTTACAGAAAAATATTGAAAACGAATGTGGCAATTTGAAGAGATGTTCGTTGTCTTCAAAGTTGATGACACAACCTTTTTTTCCATCTATCACTGATCCATCAGTGTATATGTAGGGGAAGTTTATGTAATTATGCGATAATTCCTGAATAAGCTTTTGTACACTTACTGTTAGAAGTGTTGCCTTTGTCATTCGTTTCATTCAGAATGTGGTCATCAATTATATATTTGAGTTCCTCCCATTGTGGAACTGAGTGGATTGTGGCATTGTGACAGTCTCTTTAACTGACAAATCGTTCTTCATATTAGTACTTATTCTATATAGTAAAGGTTTTGGTAGGTTATTGAAGTGCCTGTTGAAGATCATTTGATATTGATATTTGCTCATGGTGCATAGGATTACTTTTACGACAAACAGTTGATGAAGCATATTTAAGAGTTACAAGTTCTCTTCGTAACTTTAATGATAATTCATGACCTGTTAGAATACTCAATCTTGGGCTATAGCGGAAGGCTCCAATTGCTAATCTTATTGAATATGTTTGTATAGAATCTAATTAAGTTAAGATAAAGCTTTTGGTCGAACTGTATATTGTACATCCATAATCAAATTTTGCTTGAATAAATGATTTGTATGTATTTATTAGGATGTCTTTGTGAGCTCCCCAATTTTTGGAGCATAAAGCTTTCAGGGTGTTAATACATTGCTTGCACCGAATGACTAGGTTTCTTACGTATGGTTTTCATGACAATTTGGTATCAAAAAAAAGACCCAGGATTTCATTTCTTTGCATTGTAGATTTTTATTTCGTAAGAAGAGTTTGGGTTCAGGAATTGTTCTATAATTTTTTGCCAATATCATGTACATTGATTTCGTTGACGAAAATTTGAATCCAGATGTATTACAGAAACTTACAAGTTTGTTTAAGCCATCTTGGGGAACTTCAATCGTTGATATTGTTCTTCCAAAACATAAAACTGTGATATCATCTGCAAAATCTCGTATTTTGAATGGTTTGAGTAAGGTTGAAATCATATAGTTAATGGTTATAAGAAATAGGGAGACCCTTTTGACGGATCCTTGTGAGACTCTGTTTTGAATCTATTTATCTCCATTATTTAAACAAAAAGTATAAATGTTAATATATGTCCCTTGCATCCTATTTCAATGATGTTTTTTATGAAGCAATGCTTACAAACTTGCTTATTGTTGTACTAGATATTTCAACATTTCAGTACGCATGTGATTTGCGAAGCGGGAACACCTGCTCTGAGCCACAATCGCAAAATGAATCAACACCAAACGATTAAGTAACAAAAGATAATGAAGATACAGAAAGCTGTAACTAAATATCATTTGCTAGCTGATAATGGGAGAGAAAACAATCAAGAATAGACTCTGACCGCTTGTGAGCAAAAAATTAAGTAGGCCTACATCTAAAAACCATTTTTTTAAAAAAGTAACTTAATATATAAAAAGTAAATAGTTTGTAAAATTTACTATAGCAATTAAGAAATTAGAAGCAGCAGGTTTACTAATCATGGAGTCATTAAAAGTTTCTAAAGACATTCACATGTCTCTGGAGTTAGTGTTTGTAGTTAAGAGTGTTGCTGCAAAGGAGAATTATATACAGCAAAGGAGAATTTATACATATATGTATAAGTGTTAAATTCAAATTCTGATTTGAAATTTTTCCAAAACGTAAAAAACATTATTTGTTGCAAAAAATCAGAAAAAACACAATTTGACCCTCATTGGCTCAAATTTATTTTATGACGTATGCTCCAATGACGTCTTGTGTGGTAGAAAGTATTTTCTGCATTTAAAAACTATTGTTTCAGTCAAAACGACGAATTTCTCAGAGAAGAATTGAGAAAAATTGTAAACTGTTCCAAAATCAATAAAACAGGAAATATACTAAACTCAAATGAGATTATGCAAAATTTTGACACATTTTGTTCGGCTTTTGCATGCTTGCATGCATATTTTAGCATTTGATAGTGCAATAAAATCCTATCTCCAGACATCATTTAAAGCACATGTGCTTATAAATGCAATAATATGAACAAATCGACTGTAACATAAATATTAGCAATGTGAGAGACAAATAAAAAATACATCAGACTAGTTTCTGAAAAAAAAAAAAAAAACAACAACAAAAGAATGCAGCAAAATAGCGTTTATGTCATCTTATAAGAGTACATTTAACACTATCCATCGCTAAAGTTTAAAGGAAAAACTCCGAAGCCATTTTTGAGAAAATGCGTTTGATATTTTTTTTTAATATTGCACATATTGGACGCAATATTGCGCGATAACTAATACAATTTTCAAAAAAAATGTGCCTGACCTAAACGAAAGAACTAATTATGAAGAAAAAAGTCAGTTGAAAGAATTATCTCTATCTTCAATTTTGTAGTTGCAATAAGGCACCGAAAAAATTTCAGCCTTGCAATTTTCAAAAATTCAGAGTTATTAGTGGAAATCGGACCTATGCCATCTTTATAAATATATTTCACAATTCTTTTTTACAAAAATACAAAAGAAAACATTTGCAGCAATTTTTGAGATTTTTTTAAAATGTCGGCATCAAGGGACCCCAAAACGTGTATTACCGTTGAAATCCCGAAATCGATCTTCCTTAATTAACTTAACATTACGTAATATTCTCTATACAACGTAATTGTTACTGAAAATGTGAAATTTAAAGTTCTTTTTCACAGAAATCTTTTCAGTTTCCGAAAAGCTCCAAACTTTTCGTACAGATAGTGCTAAATACACTGTTTAATATGACATAAAATTGATTTTAAATTATTCTTGTTATTTTCAAAAATTACATAAATGTATTTTTGAAATATCTCTAACGCTGTTAATAAGCACATTTCCAGCAATTTGTAAACACTATTGCATTTCTGAGTCAAGTTGCTGTAAATTACTTCCAATAAAGATTTTTGAAAACTTAAAATATTTTCTGTGAACAAGAGTTTTAAATTTCGTACAAACAGTAACGCTTAAACGCTATTTTTTAAAAAACGGCTCCAAATTTTCCAATAGAAATTGCCATTTAGGTCGAGTTTTTACTATTTTTAATATTCTTATAGTAATTTTTCGGTTTTACTGTTAGGATACCGAACATTTGAGAAAAGTTTTAAAAATATGTACTTTGGGCGGCGATAGATGGTAGCTGGTAGGAGTATGTGTCAAGTGCGAATAGTTAGCACAGGCCAAAGATAATAGAAAACTAATACGAGAAACGCTTTCAAACATGATTTCTTTTGAATTATTGATTGCTGCAATATACAATCTTTTCATTTCTCAAATTTTCTGGACTGTTAATAAAGTTCGTATTTTTTATAAGTATTTACACAAATGTTTAGAAGAAGGTATCATATTAGTTTTAGAAAAAAAAAGCATTTAGTTCATTTTTTAACGTGGAAGTAAAAGTGGGGGCTCATATTTTCACCTTCTCCATAAATAAAACTATATATACTTTGGATCTTGCTAAAAAAAGAGATTGCATTTTAATTAACAGAATTTATTAATGTAGAACTTAAAATATGTATCCTATAGTTATGTATATATAGTTGTGATCATAATAAATAATTAACATTTTCGATACATGATTCATTGATAAAAGTGCATCTTTGAATTTACAATTCGGACCGTTCAAATAACAGTGATGCTCGGGGTCTCTGTGTTCAACAATTTATTAACATTCAGTAAAAAATCAATTAAATAATTAACAAAATTGAAAACGGTATATAATTGCAGCACAATTAACTTAAAACATTAATGTAAATGAATATTTTCGTGTTTACAATAGCACCGAAATTTGCCCCCCCCCATCTCAATAAAGGATCGAAAATCTCGCCCCTGATACTACGTGTACCGCCGCGGGCAGTACGACAAGCCATGATGCGGGCTGGCATCCCATCGTTGAGGTGGCGAATAGTGTCCTGCGGTACACTGTTCCACGCCTCC
>BOPP01000081.1:3346621-3412044 GCA_017312745.1 Gryllus bimaculatus
TATATATATATATTCAAGTAAAACTATGGAATGGACTCGAAACGAGCCTAATGTAAGGCCGACCGCCATCGTCGAAATCAAAAAAGCCAAATGAATAGACCTACAATTAAATTTCCTGATGATACTACTTTACTTCCACAACACCATAGACAATCATTGATTGGATTTTAATTAATAACATCGATGTTTGTAACCACTAGAATCTCTAAAGGAGCCTGAGGAAAAGAGAGATTTATGGGAGGAGAGGGTAATTTTCAATTAGCAGGATATGGGTTCAACAAGTACACAAAAATTGTCATATTTTCACCTCCATCTCTCACTCATGCAACTTCTTAATAAATACCTTTTACCCCTCAAATACCATGATTCGCTCTCTACACTTGATAAAATTAGCAAAACGTATTGCATTGCGGGTACTCCTGAATCACACATCTTTCGTTTTTTCTTGGTCGTCGACAGATACTTTGTCTTGCATCTACCAAACTATCTTCAAATGAGGCACTTATTTTTGAGTGAAGGTACATTTTTCACTATTCCCCTTTCCAAAATGGCCATTTCCATAATGAACTCGTAATGGAAAAGCATTGTTTTTGATTGATTGCTAATATTTTGCGTGGGTTATACAAGGATTTGGTCGTTTGTATCTCTTCCCAATAGTTGTGAAATTTTCATGCCATGCTGTTAAAAGTTCTTCGTAGCTCTCCTTAGAGTTTATAGAATTCTTCAACTTTATTAGAGAGTTTTTGCAGAGCACGAAGTACCTTAGCGTATACATTTGTAACGAATATTGCATCATCTGTCGGGATTCGCTGCGCGAATAGCGTCATCTGCCGGCGCCCCCCGAACTGGACGGTTCCGGGTTATTCGCGAGTCGCGTATAAATGTGGAGCAAGTGCCGGATATGTCGAGACAGGCGCCGGCCAGGTGTAAATTCGCCGCTGCCGGCGGCCGCGAGTCAGTCGGAAGTAAGCAGCCGCGAGTCAGTCAGTGTATGTAGTCAGTAAATTAGCAGTCAGTTAGTTGGTGCAGTAGGTGAACAGCAGCCTGAAGTCGGAAGCTGAGCTGTGAAGTGTGCATCGCGGTGAACAGCAGCGCAGTGAATTGTGGTGACCGCATCGGACTGTGCGATAGTGTAGAAGTGAACAGTGTAAATAAATAATCAAGAGAACAGAGTCGTGTGTAAGGAAAATAATCAAGTGAAGAACACAAGGACTGTGTAACCTATCTGTAAATAAATCATGTATTTTAGCGTAGCATTAAGAAACGAAATAAACGTTTTTGTTAAATTTTACCTGTGTTTTAATTCACAAAACGTTACACACTATTAACTCACTTTTGAGTATTTGGATAAGCGTGAACTCCGACATTACGTTAAAGTGATAGCGGAAAACTACTCCTCCAGAACTGTGAGGGTGTAATCACGCAACTTGTGATGGACAGTAAACCAGTTACCCGATCACACTATTCGAGGAAAAGAAACCCCGGAGTAAGATGGTAAAAAGTTTTTTAAAACCAATTATTTTTAAAAAATACAAAAAAATGATTACATTGTCTTAGAACCCTGGAACAGGCTCGAAAAAATCTCAAAATTTCCTCTTAAACACAAATTGTGATTTTCCCCCGCCTTTTGCGATTGATGTTCTGTAGTTAAAAAATAAAATAAACTATTTTTTATCATTTTCTCACCTTTAAATCACTTAAACTTTAAATACAATTTGAAAATGACTGCCATAGTTCTGTTCGTTTATTTTAGTGTTTATTATACATTGGTATACATTGAAGTAACACCCATTTACAAATTATATTTTAAAGTTTTATAACCTATCAACAGAATACTCAGTAAGAGTGCTACTTGTGGGTAGAGAATTACACCCCAGCCAACAAATTTCAGAAGAAAAAATTCCCGATTTTGTCGAACAAAACATATTATAGAGACGGACAGTATAGAGTACAGGAGAGTTCTGACAGATAACGAGCCGATAAGGGACATGTAGGGATAGATGGGAAATGAGAGAGAGAGAGAGGGAGGGGGGAGAGAGAGTGTATCAATGCATATTTAACGTTAATGTGGGTGTTTCAGATCTTCTTACATGCTTGAAAGAACTTCGTCTTTTCACTTATGCCTAAAGCTAAGAGACTCAGTATCCCACTGTGTAGCAGTGTTCCTTTTTTGTGGTCGATCCAGGATATGTGCAAATTCTCAGCCATGTTCTTGAATTATTTCGAATCTTGTCAGTAATCAACGCATATTTTCTTCCCCTGGATCGCCTCAATAAGCCTTTTTGTTCTTTTGGGAGCAGACTGTTATCCTCAAAGCGGTTTTGCACTTCATTTTCTGTACCGAAGTGAATAACTTTAATGTCGTTGGAAGGCATGTTAAAAAGAATCATTTAACACGTGGTGTAGCTAGAATCCACGTTTGGTGGGTTCTTAAGAGCAAAAAATTGATCGACAAGTGAGTCTGTCTCTGTGAACAATGCTAGCGGCTAAACCGTTCAGGAGATTATCTTCAAATTTGATATTCCCCAACAGATCTGGCTGATGTCGCGGCCCCTTGAATTTGAAACTGATATTTTAATTTTTTACAAGAATCCCCTGGGACATTATCCAAATTTTCAAAAAAATCACTCCTTCGTTTTTGATTAAATTTTGCTTTTGCATTGTGTAAAGAATGTTTAAGAGAATAGTGAAGATCTCATGATCGTTAAAAACCATGATTTTTCGAAAATTGCAAAAGTTCAAAATGTCTTAGGCGTCTTCCCACAAATATACTTATGAAGATAGAGATTGTTTCCTTAATTAAATTTGTTCTTTAAAGATAGATTTTAAAATAAGGTCGCGTACAATTTTTCAAAAATTTGAGTACTTTCGCGTAATTTTGCGTCAAAATACGGGCAAGAAAGTACGTACTGTTTTAACACCACTAGTTTACCATCTTGACTGGATTCATTGACATCTCTCTTAGTACTCCGAAGTCATCATCCTTACCCGATCCACTCTGTGACCTTGGTCGTTTCAATTAATTGTGTATTGCTATATTTCACTGGGTTCTCCTTTAGTTGGTGCCATCATTTTTCTCAATAATGTTCGGTTTGGGAAGTGTAGTGTTCGATTGATTGATTGTTTAGTGTCAGACCCGTAAGTGTAATGCATTTTTTTGTTCGGGAGGTGGCGGTGATCTTTCCCCCGCTGTATGGCTAGATCCAACGCCCACCTTCCGTCGGCTAACGGGATTTTCCCCAAACAGATATCTCCCACCAGCGGGGCACCGCTCAGTCAGGACAAGTTCTAAGCTCCCGATCGGTCTCCCGGCATGTGTGCTTGTGTAGTGCGTGTTAGTGTAAATTTGTGTGTAAGTGGGGAGGATAGGACAAGGAAGAGGTATGAAAAATCGCACGCAGTCCGTGGCCCGTTTGGTAGGGCATTCGCATGGTGTTTATCGGAGAAACCACGGAAAACTACTGATCAGAGCAGTCGGCGGCTAGAATTCTTCTCCAGACAGCGACTGAATTCGACCTAGTGACGAAACAGTGTCCAAAATCCTGCCACCGTGGGAACTCGAACGTAGGACCTCCCGGTCAGAGGGACTGCAGTGACATCAGTGAGCCACCTCTCCCAGTTGTAGTGTTCGAGTTTCTTCGCACTGCCTGTCAATCATTGTTTCCAAGTATCGACGACTTTAGTTCCTGACTTTTCTTCGAGATGATATCTTAATAATTCTCTTCTCGGATTGCTTCAAAGTGCCTTCTTGCAGACTATTTGGGTCACCAGAAACATTTTGGTAGTTTCGCTGAGCAGCATTTTTCCTGCTGCATGCCGCTAGATTACATTGAATGTTTTATAATTTAATGCATTTGCGAACATAAATACTTGAGGTGATCTCTTATGAAGTTTGTTGAAACCTCAAAAATTTTCGTGTGTAAATGAGCTCAAAAATTCGTATTTTCAAAATTGCACAAATGACGTTTTCTAAAAACAAGCTGCAAATTTTGCCCGAAAATTTCTTTATGAAAAGGGGTTTTGATGTTCTATTGAATTATGAAAGTCTTATTTTAATTATGTTTTTGGGGGACCTAACAGGTGAGAAGAAAACATGAAATATGAAGATATTTTTTGATGAAACACAATTCCCTCAATATAAATATAATACGAAAGAAAACTGAACTATTGTGTTAGTTGAGTCTATAAATATTTTATTCTCCATTTTCTGCTAATTATTTGATTTTGAGAAGAATGATCGCTACTGAGTACGTTGATGATTGTTTTTAAAGCTAAAGTAACTCTGTTTACATTAAAGAGTTTTAGCTTATGCGTAAGGCAGAGACGTTATTCACTTAAAGTCACAACACGGACTTTGAAGTTGTAACGTAACCTTAGACCTCAGCTACAACCTTATTCATTCATAATGTGTGTCTGTTGAGTCTCTCACGGTTACCTTACAACGGCAAAATGCCTACCGATAAACAGGAACGATTGCGTTTTTCTAACGCTTGTAAACTATTTTACATATGTGATGCAGTTGCTAATAATCCTTACTAACATATTCAACTATGGCAAAAATTAAAGAAAAATGTTTACAAGGTGAAAGGTAAAAAAATCGCGATAAAGACAGAATGCAGAATTGTATCTTCGTCTTAGATTATGTCTCATATTTCGTGACGAACGCTGCCATTCCCTATATTCTCAAGAAAAGCCATTTCAAAATCTGAGACTGCATAGTCATAGCCAAAAATTAAAATATTTTTCATGATTGATGATTTGTTTTCTCTTGACATATCCAGGTTCAAAGTTTCACCAGTGACATACTGTCCAGGGCTGCATGTATCATGTGGAACCTCCAAGCAGAAAACAATAGTGGGGCGCCCCTCCGGAAAAATCCTTCAGATTCACTAGGAAACTAACACTTGTACTACAAAATACAAATGAAAATGAACAACGTTATATGAAACTGAACATATATTTTTGTATTTAAACATATTTTTCATTTCTGTATACAAATATACGTGTTTAGATGCGTATTGTTTCAATCAGATTTTTTCTACTCTTGGCTGCATAAAATTGGTAGATGATGTCTTAAAGGCAAAGAATTCGCGGTTTTTCATATTCAATTGCTTCCTTTTCCTAAGACTGAGTCTCACGGAAATACTTTTATTATCTGATTTAGTTTACTAAACGATCGTTCTGGTAGAGTTTGATAATATTAAATTTAAATATATAACCATTTATAAAGCCGTTTCAACATTTAAAAATGCTAAAGAAAACTTGTGTTGTAATAGATTCAAACATTTTAGTACAGTAGATTACTTGATTAACAACTATTTCACCGAAACGAATATTTGATGACATACTTTCCGGTATTGTATGAATTTTTTCCAGGATACGGTCCCTCCCACATGGATTGGGCAACTGTTTATTTCGCTTGTGAGTCTAGCCCTGACTCTTTGATACTTTATGCAATTTCTTTGTTTAACGCTTGAAATGCTTCTGTCGTTATTATACATAACGCAATGTCGGAATTGCTAAAGCTCATCTAAATGTTGTTCCTTACTACCGTATAACCTCGTTTATTGCATGATAAACAGAGTTTAAGGATGTCACCTACTATATCGCCTGATGTGCAGGGACCCCAACATCTACGCGGTCCTAGGCTCGGGTGATGATTGAGGCGGTGTGGTTCTTCCTTCATTAGACCTCTTCATATTGAAGGTTTGCCCTTCGAATTGTCCCTGGCCGTAGGCCAGAGGGCAGCTGTGACTCAACTAACTTCAGCTACGAAAGCTGCTGTTGGCCGAGAAGTCGCTTCTCTCCTCTGAGTGTCAGTCCAGCAGGTTAGATGTCACAATCTTGACAAGCCTCATTTGAATTTATCTTCCAGTAGCTTCGTGAAGGCCCCGATCTCACATACAGATATTTCGACGAGGAGGATTGTTATCACAATCCTGAAATGTTTCTCAATTTAACAGGTTTCCTCACGCGAAGGGCATGAAGGAAATTGGATGTGAGAAGTAGCGAAATTTCCCGTGAAGTATGCATTGTGACACACATAATACTCATTGAACCCCTTACTCGCACATCCACAGACCGATTAAATTTCATGACGGGGTTATGTTAATTCAAGACGGTGTTATTTTATTTCATGACAGTGTAATTTTATTTCACATTTCTCATTCAAAATTACTTCGTGGAGGTTGAGTTGACATGTGATTCTAGACTTGACATCGCAACAATTCATTTTATTGCTTTATGATAAAGGCTCTTTGAACAGCGAAGATCATTGAATTCCATTTAGTGATGATATAATAATGAGTAGATAATAGTGAAAACAGTAGTGGCAACCAATGTAGAATTGGTGAAATTGAAAGGCAGAGGACTTTAATGTTATTGGATTGTTACATTGTTTTGATGAAATAATGGCAGAATTAAACACATTCAAAATTTTATTTTGAATGTTTTAAGTTAGATTCATTTCGAATTTCAAGTGTGGATGAAGAGGTGGAGCTGGCTCTGTGGACAGAGGACGTGATGAAAATGTACCGTCAGCAAGGATTTTTCGTCGGCCAAGAGCGCAATAGACAATGCAAGAGAAGTGAAAAAAAAGACTGAATAAAAGGAATACGAGTCCCAACATTGGAGTAATTTTACGAAACAGTATAGTAATCAAATATGGCCATTTAAAATATCAGTAAACTAAGAAATGCACAGATTTAAGATAGAGATGTATGAATAATTACGATTGTATTGTTAATTTGGCATGAATGTTGTTTATGTTAATTGTTTAGCAGAATACATTAGTTGAGCAAGGTATTGTTGTGCATCTTAAATTTCGAATGCTGTTTTTTCATTGACAAGAATATTAATTTGCCAAACAATTTCCCAAAATAGAAATTATCACCTGAAACCTCGTATCAGCGGTGATTTTCAAGCCAGCGGGAACGGAACAGCCCTGAGGTACAATTGTTTTTATTGTAAATCGAGATAGCTAAATATATTAACTGAGCAATTAATGGTACATACGTTTTATAAATAGAAACAATGATCAGTTAGATTTAGATAAAATAGAAAACGGGATCGGAGATGTTATCGCAATATATTTCTATATTTTTAGTTCTAAAAAAAATGAGCACATTTATTTTTAAATACGATTTATTAATTAATGCAAAGGATAAAGACTTCTGACGAGACAAAAACCTATTGGTGACTGACGGCATGAAAAGGCGAAAAAAAATTGTTGACGTATCGAGTAAATATAGAATGAGTAAATGATAAAATGGATAGATGATTCTCAATTGAGAAATTATATTCCCTGTGTACCAAATTTTCAGAAAATGAACTCAACACAAACGTGTGAAAACATAAATATGTAGGCCTACTACACATATCATGTGATAGAAGAACTTTTTCAAAATATGATACTGGCCAATAGATGTTTCTTCCTTCAGAATTGCAAAAGTTGAACCTTTTTATTGCAAAAACGTTGCTCGTGTGTAAAAAGCCGACTTGTGTAATGTGTATGTCAATAACTCGTGAAGCCTGAACGACTAGCTTCGAGCCCATGCCCGAGCACCAACTTTTTGCGGGTTGGAAACACTTGTGTGTTCAACTAGTAATGAAACATTACGTAACCATTACAAATGATACGAAAAATTATATGCTATTGTTGTACCACTAGTTATTGCAAAAATTCGTCACGAAAGCCATAAGTCTTATTGTCAGTACCTTACGGTGATGCGAACCCTTACGGTGATGGTTTCCGCAAATATGAACGACGCTGCAGCAGACGTTTACTCCCGTAATTCAAATCGGCAGAGAAGAGAAAAGAAATAATAAATAAATACCACCTAGTACATCAGTAGATATACCAGCTTAGGTGGCTCAGGGCATTAACTGTTCTTACCTTTTGAAAAACACTGAACTTATTTTTGAACAATTTACAAATAAATCTTCAGTGCGCCGGCCTGAATAGCCGAGGTCACTAAGGCTAAAGAGCCATAGCTGCCTCGTGCCTGAAGGACCGCGTGTTCAAATCACGCCGGGGGTTTGGATGCTTGTGTGTTCGTATACAGTTACCATAACCCCCAATGTCACTTATAGTGGTCATTATATGACCTTAGTAATTGAAATGCGACAATAAATAAGTATTACAAAATTAAAATAAATGAATTAAAAAAAAGCTTGTATCACATCTCGCAGGAGTTTTTTTAAGAGAAGAATGTTAAAATTCAGCAAATGTCTGACACAATAATGAGCTAGAAACGTAAACATACTCCATTATTTATTGTAAAAACTGATTTCAGCGTACTATCCTTAAACATCTTGCTATCAATAATTAATGTTTTCATTATCAATAATTCAAATTTAAGCACATAAAATGAAATGCATAATTTTGCTATAAGTTCACGCAAATGTATTATTCATCATATTAGTAAATGTTTCCTGAGGAAAACATAAACGTTCCATGGTGTTTGAAATATTGACATTAAGAGTAAATTAATTAAAACACAAATATTAAAATGTTTATTATTATATATTTGGAGGGATGCTCTGGAAGGTAGTTTGAAACTGAACCACGAGTTGGAGCGTATCTCACTCTTGAGCGTTCGGGTAGATGGCGGGTTATTCACATCTTCCCGTATTGATCTGCGGCTCGGCGCCGGCGCAGGCGACTGGCGGCAGAAACCTACATTACACTCAGTCGAAGCCTGCCGTGGCTGGCGAGAACTCGTTTCTTTGGATGGCATAGCGACAAGTGAATCGCCTTTTGTTGATGTTCAGTTCATGTTTATATTCTTGAAAGTGACTCTCAGAATTTCTCTTCTGCCTGAAGACCCGTGAAAAGGGAAATGGCGAGGGTAAGTAATATTTTTGTTGCAAGGAACGTGCTCCAATTTATACATTCCTTTGTGAGATGCACGGTGACATTTGGACGCTGGACGGTTTATCCAGAATGTGTCTAAAAAATATGAGATAATTGGGCTTGGTTTAATTTTCGGTAATTGTGACGTAGGATAATAACTCGGGTGCGAAAGATTAAGAACACAGTTCTACTCAATGCCAAACAGATGTAATAAAATTTTGTTGTGCTTTCACAGGGAATGTTGAGTTCTGGGAAAATGTATATTATGAGCATCTGACAATACTGCAATGACATAGTTAATCCTCAATTATATAATTTAAATATAATATATTTTATAAAAAAATCAAAATGTGAAAAATACTTTAGTAATTAAGATTGTTAGTGTCAATTCATTCTATTGGATTAAATAATAAAAATAGTATAAATGTATTTTAGAATTTTTAAACTTTGAATCTAAAGTTCGATTCTACTACTTCGAAGGCTGACACAATATATGGAATGTATGTGAAAACCTTTCCATGTGAGCTTTGATATATAAAGATCTGGTAGAGCAAAAATTTAAGCCTATGCGTTTCAACATTCTGATATTTAAAATTTTGCATCAAAATTCTGTTGAAAATGCCAATAACATTTTGAAACAATAATCTGAAATGCCAATAATTCAATATGATGTAATATTAGGATCTCGAATTATATCCTTTTTTATACAATAGAATGAAAAGTAATGAATTTTTATTGACTTCTGTTAGCAATATAAAGATCCAATATGAATGATCTTCTTTGATCGACCTATTGACGAGGTGTTTTATACAAGATTGCACCGAGAAAGATCACATTGCCGTGGATAAACAAGTTTAGTAATCAGTCTATTGTGCCTTTTTGTGTTTTAGGTAAACCATTCTAAAAATGTTTATATTTTTTTAAAAAAGAATCACAGAGCTTTTTAACTTGCTTGAAGAATGTGCGAAGCTTGCGAGAATGTGCAGTCCCGAATGAAATGCTTTGGTAGAATGGGTAACATCGACGCTCGATGCCAACGCTGCTGGAATATTCCTCTGTACGTTTTGCCCGTTTTTACGATCTCCCATCAAACTGTATACGCAATTTCGAGTCTCTCCCTGTCGAAATAATAGCCTCAATTGAAGGATTTTAATGTCTCGTATACGTTTGTATTATGGTCTAAATTAGAAATGTAGTATTGAAAACCTGTTATGTTACTTGTTTATCGGTCGATGCTGTTTCTGGAATGCGTTTCTAACAAGAATTACACCGGGCTCAGTTTTCTACGGGACTACTTGCGACTAATACATAAAATGATGTGTTAGTGATTAATTGTTTTAACGTTTACTTCTTTATAGTACGTCTCTGGGGTATTTCGGGACTCAGCCACTCTACAAGTGATCATGTTCATTAATACATGTTCATTGCAAACGAAATTCCTCTTATATACAAGTGGAATTAATCATCTCAGAAGAATATTTATTTGTCAGAACAGTTTCATATAATAATAATAATAATAATAATAATAATAATAATAATAATAATAATAATATCTATAAATTAAGAATGAAAATGATGTAAAATAATGACACTGGATCGCAAAGAAGTTCAACACTTCTCCTGAAATAAAGATTTGGACAAATGTTGGGTTACGTGTTGAGACACATGTGCAATGTTTTTTGGACGAGCTAAATATGGGATTACCTCGTGCCAACATAATGTCGAACGTTCCCAATCAAACGTGTCAACAGAATCATTCTCAAAATTAAAATATTGGATTGATTTTGATGGAAGTAACTACACATATTTTGAGAATTGATTATTTCCACATTTTCACAAAATCATATTTTGAGAATGTTCTCAGAGAAGAAACCAGTTTACATAACTTATGTACTCTCAAGAATTTAATTTTCAAGGCCACGACCTAATATTACGTTAATTATTTATCATTCCTTTTTATATTTATATATTATTTTTGATTTAATTTGTTTTATTTCTTATTTTATTACAATTTTATTTGTAAAATAAATTAATATTAATTTTATTTCAATGAATACTTTTATAGAATGTGTTAGTCGATAAATTTGCATTTTTGATATTTATATTGTTTAACATTCCACTGCGCATGTTATAATTCGAACTGCACTAAAATTATGTTCACCAGGATGCCAATTTTATTGTGGCTTGAATATTGGTTTGTTCAGGCTTTGTTTGTTCTCGCGCTGGCTTCTTAGATTAATATCGCGATGAATGGAGGAAACCTTCCGCGTCGTAAATTTTTCTACATCGAACGTTGCTCGGCTGACGAGTTTTCTGTGGCCAGTACCCTTGTTTCTTTCTTTCTTTCTTTTCTTTCTTTTCTTTCTTTTCTTTCTTTCTTTCTTTCTTTCTTTCTTTCTTTCTTTCTTTCTTTCTTTCTTTCTTTCTTATCCGGCACATACGCGCGTTCATCATGCAATGAAAATCATTCCCATAAGCGGCGGCTGTGGCGATCGCACACTTATTGGCTGTGATTATTGCGTGACATTTCCCTAATTTGCGATTGGTGAATAAAGTGTTTTATAAATGGACTTCGAGTACACGATAAATCCAATATTAGAGCATAATTGGAATAAAAAATGTCAAGAAATACCATACAACTATTACTGTACGATTCGTGCTACTCCAAATGAAATGCTTACTAAATCTAATACATTGAATTAATTGTATTTCATGTGATGTGTATATTATGAACACACATCCTCCCGTTATGGATTAAAAATGATTTTTTTGTATTCTGTAACAGCCTTGCAATGTTCAGTTTAACGATCACAGAAAAGCGTATTACCCGTCTTAAGGCTTCAGACTTTTTTATGCTATCAGGCGATTTATATTCGTAACATCTGTACTGAGCCTCGTGGCTAGCTGTTGGTCAGCGTGCTCGCTTTCCACTACGCTGCCCCGGGTTCGATTCCCGGTGAGACAAAATTGTATTGTGCGTTTTCATTGCAATGAACCAGTGTACCAATATTGCTGTGTGACGATGATAATATTCACTTCTCCGTTTGAAAAGACCGGAATACGACGTGGGGATGTCTACGTGCTAACCACACGTACCCTCATATCCAATGGCGCCTGAGCCCGTTCATGGGCTGTCGCGCCAAGTACGGATGTAAGTAACGTAAGTACACACATGTTCTAGTCAATCATTCTGTTCTGCCAAATAACAAGCCGGATAGTATAATTAATATTGCTTTTCACATTGGAAAATTCAACTATGTTTAATATACATTGATGGAATAAACTTTCGTGAGCAGCCTACTCTTACTTCTTCCTATATGAAAATACTTCTTACTTCTTCCCATATATTAAAATGTCTGTGTAAAATGTTAGGGTGAGGTCTAAATTTTATTTTCCGCCGAATGCAAGTTAAATTTTGTCAGTCAACTGTATACTGAATTTTAAAAATTTCGGTCAATTAAATTGAATTTAAATAAACACTACAACAATCGCTACAATGATGACGATGCTACATGAACACTATTCTACAGGCACGATTTTATATCCGCATTGGCACCTGCAAATGAAGGTTGTAGACTAACAAACCTCGTTGCTCACATTTGGCAGCTCGTCAACAGATGCTGACGAAGCGTGGGAGATGCGCGCGCAGGAAAAATGCGAAGGAAATCGACCGACAGCAGAGTTTGTTGACACGGCTGGAAACCGCGCCGGCAGCCGTGAAACAAGTGGGAGCTTTCAGCGAGCTACTGCGAAAGAATAAAAATACAACTGAAGAAAGTGGTGTTCATTATCGATTCAATTAAAAGAAATGGTAAATTCAGAAACAATGGAAGGAATAAAATGTTTATTTGCAATTAAAGTATTTAAAAGTCAATATTCATCTCAATTTTGATAGCTCAATATAAAAAGATACACCTGATTAATAGTACCATACAGGCGAAACATAAATCAATTTAAAAATCAAGAAAAAGGCGTGCTCGCTGTATAACTGTTCTTGCAATCTAGCAACATGAACTTTCAAAAACTTAATAACTATAAACAACATTGCTCTTGTATTGTACAATCTTTGTTCATTTTTACTTCTTAAACACTTTGTGAAGAGATAAAATGAGCAATGATTAAATTCGTCTACAAGGAATGTGTGGAAGTAAATTTTTGTTACGGGGTCTCCATCTCGACCGAACATTTTCTCCAGTTTCTCTGTTTAAGAAGTAGAAGAAGTTTTTTGGCTTTAATTAAGGAAACTAATATAGCCTTTCCTCTTTGAAACGTCACGTATATTTTATTTTTTTAAGAATTGAATAACATGTGTACACTGTGTAAAGAATAACGATTCATACCGGAATGTGTCAGTATGAGCTCAGTTTCAGTTTTACTGCTGATAATAACATCGAACGTATTTCTCACAGAGTACTGTGAGTGTGTTGATTAAAATTAATTCCAATTATACAATCATCAAAAGTTAATATTGTATTATTATTTGTCGCGGTATGTTAATCATAGATAGCATTATTTCAATTGTAATAGGCGGTAAACTATATAGAAAAATATTGTGAGGAAATCATACATATTGCCTCAACGTACTTTCCGTTCGAACGTGGGAGCAAGGCACTGGGGAGATCCATAAATTACTTCTGACAGGCAAATTTTTATTTCCCGGTTCACCGTAGATATTTGTGATTAATTTTGTTTATTACTGAGATTGAGAAAATATTGAAAATGCGATTATTACATTGCATGTGATCCGATCAATGTGATAATTGTTTGAATGAATTTGAGTAAATTCACAAGAAAGTTTTTAATCTCAAGGCGTGTAATGCTTAATAGAAAGAAAATGATTGCATGCATAATTTAGTTAGTAATTCATCTGTGCTACAGTGTTATATGTTAATTATTGTATTTGAGCTGGCCATATAGAGTAAAACTGTTGGGATGCAGAGATAATTTTAGTGTAGCTGGAATTGTTAGATGAAGCAAGAAACTACATTCCCATTTATTTTTCCTGATTGAGACATTATTCAATAAGTAAGCGACCTACAAATACGAAGTTGTAAGCACCTGCAACTGGGATCAATATACCCTTGGCTGCCCAGGAAACCGTTCTGTCAAGGACCCACGCGAGTCCGGGGCAGTCAGTGTTATCTTAACGACCTAAGCCTCTTCCCGATATATTCTTATTGCGTTTTCCATTCCCTCTCTGGTGCGCTCTTCGTAGGCATTCGAGACAGCAATCGTGTTCCATCTGAATGGAGGCGCACCAGTGCAAAGTAGTGCGTGGTCCATACAGAAAATAAATGGCGCGGAATAAGGACGCACTTCGGGCGGCCCAACAGCCATTGAGAGGACAACTTGACAGTTAAGTCTCTCGCGTGGCGTGGCCTAACCTTTACTTCTCTCTAGGTTAAAAGACAGAGATACATTGTTTATATTGGTTTAAAATGAAAAGATGAACAAAATAAACCCCGAATTAGGCCATCTTATGGCTCAGAGCGAGTGTCACCAAGAACCTTTCACCAAGGAGGCCCATGTACGATTACTGGACAATCTCGTGTGAAATTAATTCCGACAAAGCGAGCTTGGCTGCTTCACAGGGGCTAGTCCAACCGCTGTGAAATGTACTAACCCTACCACTGTACTAATTCCTTCCCAATTCTGGCCACTGTATAGTGACATAGAAGCGCGTGTAAAGGGGCGCGTACGCGGAGATGTTACCTGGCGGTTCTCTTGACAACAGACCGTCTACTCTTACGAATACCCCAACCTTAAAATCAATACTGTAGTAGCTAAGGACCTAGTTGTTGATGCATCCTTAAATAAAAAAAAAATTTAAAAAAAAATTAAAAAAAGCGAAACGAAGTGCAGTCTAGGGAATTCGAATACTGTAGTATTACCTTCTTAGGTGGCTCATCAACTGATGTCACTGAAGTGCCCCTGACCGTGAGGTCCTACGGCGATTTTTCGACACGAGCTAGATAGCTAGGTAGTGTTCAGCAGCTGTCTGGAGCAGAATTATAGCGACCGGATGCTCTGGTAGGTAGTTTTCTGTCATTTCTCCGATCAATACGAGGCGTATGCCGGAGCAGTACCCTAAAAACGGGCCCTTTTCCTACCCTCACCCCTTACACTAACATGCCACATAAGTCGGGAGACCAGTCGGGAGGTTGGATCTTGTCCCGGATGGGGTGGTGATCCGCTAGTGGCAGATACCAGGTTGAGGGGGGAAAATGGCGACAGGTAGGTCCCGGGACTCGCCATTCAGTGAGAGATCACCGCCACCTCCCACGATAAAATAACACTAAACTTGCGGGACTTATAACCTTAGCAGTTGACGCGCCCGGAATCACTAATCAATCAATATTGTAGTAATTCTATACAATAGGGTGGTTGTTATTTTGACGAACTTGGAATTTTTTCAATCCCACCTCTCATTATTTTAAAATTTAAAAAAATGAAGTACAAAATTCCAGTGATAAAGTATTAATCTGTGACACCGATCATTTAATATTTTAGAATCATTTTTGAATTTTTTATTAAATAAATAAATAGAAAATTATACTATTTTATTAAAAGCGAGCACCTTGTCGAAGTGAGCGTTGTACGGGGTTGATTTGTATTTGTTTGAGCCCGAGGATGACCTCCCGAGTATTCCACTGAAGCAGCTTCAATTGTTTCGAGAGCATCAAAGAATGTTCTGAGGTAACCAAATGCAAACTTAATTGGCTCTGGGGCGATAGATTTGTTCCAAAACGGTTAAAATGTGGTTGTGAGGCGGTCCCTGCCCCACAAATGGGACCCCTTGGGAGAAACTTGTGAGCCTGAGGGGTACCACTTGCTTGCTCGTACTCGGTAGTGTACCAGCCTCTAGCGCCGTAAATGAGTCGCTCGTGCTCGCGGTGAGCTGACTCGCAAGCCAGAGCAATGCGGACTTGGCGAGGCGGGCTTGGCTTGACTTCGCCTCTCGAGCATGGGATAGGTGACTACTGACGTGCAATAGCGTTGCTGAATGAAGATAGTGACAAACATTCATGAGGTGCTTTCAGGTTAATGTACCATTTATTGTTATTATATTTACTACATGTAAGTAACTTAATGTGTAATAGAAATGTAAATAATTGATACATACCGCATAGGTTTCTTTTCCGAACTATGGATCAGAAGAATGTCATTAGTTCTTTAAGAATATATATTATTTATTATTTTTAATGAAAAATTTATCAGCTTCACTTAGTTTCTTCCATTTGCTACATTTACAGCAAGAATATATAACTGTTTCTCTCTATTTCTACGTGGTTAGTGTCAATTTCTTTTCCTTCCCACTATTTCTCATAATTTGTAATTATTGTTTTGACATTTCAACTTTCGTCTTTAACTTTGTTTTACACTTTAAAATTTGTTTGGAAGCATGAAGCAACTGTTGGAGGAGTGAATACCGAGCGTCAGCACCTAGGTTTTCTTGGCCCAGCGCTTAATACATTCGTGTCGTACTAAACTGTCGTCTGCCGGAGTTTGCATTAACTGCCATGGCGTTCGAGCGAAATCGTATCGCGCGGGGCTCCCTCCCGCCTTCCTTCCACGCACGCGAGCTGATTCAGGGACTCGAACGCGCAGCGAACGGGAGGTTCGTTCTATACTACAGCGGTCTCGTTTGTGATTGAAGTCCTAAAGAAGTCCTTAAAATATTCACATTATCCAAAAATCTAATTAATCAACAAATGAATGTTCTACAAAATCGCAACTTTCCGCTTATCCTCAGCACTTAAACTGCTTCCTTCAAGTTAAGCTGTGCTACGCTATATGATGTAAAGTGTCAGACAATGATTATTCGAATTTGAACAGAACCATTGGTATTTTTTGTTTTTAGAATGTATAATATTCTACGTAGATTTTAACCGTTCTCAAGTTTTAGTTATCAACTTTTTATATTTAATGCTGTAGTTGTGTAATGTTTATTTGCAATTTTCGAAAATTGTAGAGTTTATCTAAAAACGAGACCTGTGCCATTTTTTGAAAAACTAAAATGTTTTATGTACAGTCACCACGTCTCAAAAAATATTTCAAATTCCCAAGACCTCGAGTTACAATGCCACAGTTACGAGCCACAATGATCGACGAATATCAATTATGTGAAAATACAACGAAAAATAAAATACAAAATCTGAATGGTTTAGGCGCTAACGTTGTTTAGGCGTTACGTTTTGCCGTAAACCCAAATTTTTACGTTTGGCCAAACCCATTTTTTCGGTATTAAGGTCCCACAAAACATTCATTCTGATACACAATGTGATTGGGGAATTAATTTACTACATATAGGTAAAACAATTTTCCATGTTAGGGTCGTTATACTCGTTATCCTGACGAAAAGTCATATTTCGCTGCAGCATTGCACTACTTTACTACGTTAGTACGTAGTATGCGAAAAAGTAAAACGAATGCCGCTCATTTTGGCAGTGTCTTCATACGTGTGCATCGAAGAATACTGACGAGTATGTTTTATCTAACAGGTCGTTCATACTAATAGCAAAAAAAAAAAAAAAAAAAAGACTGTTAGAAAATAGTTTATGCTTAGCAAATAGAATATGCTTATAACAAATAATGTACTTCAGCTTCCGGGTCAATGACCCCCATTTCGATCAGGTTTTTGTCTAGTTTCCCTGATACATTGTGCAAATGCTGAGATGGCCCCTTGTTTTGCTTCTGGACATAAATGTAGCTTCACTAAGCGCACGTTTTGTTGAACTCTTCTTTTGTGCTAGTAGTGGTAGGAGTAGAGCTGAAGGTGAGTCACTATTTCGTTAGGAAAGCAGAAAAATCAAAACTGCAGTTCGTACACCGTTGCAAATAAAATTTCTAAAACCAGGGAACGATTTTTTTCAAATGTTGCTAATCTCGCGCTTTTTTAAATTTTATTATTATGTATTTTGTTTTCATAAATAAAGTTTTACTCTTCTTCCAACTATTTATGGTTGAAATGAAAATGTTAGTTAAATGTTATAGTTAAAATGAAGGAAACTGGACTGGAATTCTAGAACTCAAGAAAACGTGCACAGATCTTCTCCCCCATACGTCACATACAGTATTTCCTGTTTTCTGTTTTTGACTAAATAAATGATAAATGTCCTAGAATAAAACTACAGTCTGTACATTGAGTATTGAAAGTACTGGGGGAGTGGAGAGCCAGTGGCACCTAGAGAAAATCACGGTCCTGGGGCAGTTGATGCTAGGGGGTCCCTTATTTCAAACACAACATTCCCTCCTCCCCAAATTCATAAACATAATTCATTTCCCCATGCATCAGAACTAATTTATAGCGTTAAATTTGGATTAGATATAAATTAGTTTGATCTTTTGAATGCAAAAAATCGGGGCCCCAATTAAGTCGGGGCCTGGGCCAAGTTACCCCACCTGCCCCTGTTCTGGACTCCTGAGGCGAGCTTTGCCTGTGACGAACGCGGTCACGGTATGGGTTGTGGCGGGAGGCGAGCGCTGAGCGCTGCACCCTTGAGTCCGGATCCGCTGGGAGCGAATCCCATTCTTTTGCGGCGGCGGCGGCGGCGGCGGCGGCGTGCGGTTGATCGGCCGCCGACCGCTTTCTCTTCCCGCGCCTTGCGTCACGGCCAATAACAGCGTGCGCACAACACGCGGCGGCCGGCACGCGGGGCCGCGCGTTCTGGTGCTCGTTCCAATGGCAATTGAGCAGGACAGCGGCCGCTCCAAACGGGAAGCTACTCACTCAAAAACAGTCGAGATTAAAAAGTCAACAACAAATAATAACGAGGGACCTGTTGGGCTTCCCTTATTCTATTTATCTGAAGAATGGCTGTTTTTTATCAATGTTCCAGTGTTGATTGAAAGGTATTTCGCTGTTTGTTATTTACTTTTGTATCTACCAAATTGTGTTTTGAGTTATGTATATGAAAACAATCCCTGTAAAGCAGTTATGCTGGTCTGTGGAAATGAATTTTTAAAAAAAGTAAACGACTGAAACGTATAATAGCCAGTTTCTTTCACACGCATGAAATTTTCGTCTACAAATATCTCGGTCTTCTCGAAACATTTAAACGCGTTTCTTGATGTACAGCCCATGAAATCAATATAATTCACGTAAACATGAGTACAGAACGGTACAGATGGGTCAACGACGCTACACAACCACAAATGCCGGCACTGAGCTCTCGGATCCGGTGAAATACATACTAAGCGAGACTTATGTAGCTGGGAAGGTCCATCGCTGTTAGAACAGTGTTGCATTGATTACAATGACTTGCACATCTGAGTGACTGTGAAATTGGACAAAAAAATCTTGTTGAAGTATTGGCATCTTTAAACATGACTCTTGACACGGAACGCTTTGCATTATTACGTCGCTATTGTACAAAGGTAGTTCTGAGTTATGGGAATGTAAGTTTTATGTTGACAGCTTATTTTCGATATTCTTTCTTTATTGAGATGGCCTAACCGTATGATCATACCTGGATTGGAATAAGTGGATGGATACTTGTATGCATTTGTGAAGATGTAATAGATTTAGATTTATTTAGTCAAAAAAGCAATAAAAACTCTATGACGTATGGGGGAGAAGATCTGAGCACGTTTTTTGTCCCAGACTCCCTTCCCATCATTTTAACTATAATACTTTAACTAACATTTTCATTTCAACTATATATACTTGAAAGATGAGTAGAAGGTTTTTTTAAAGAAAATAAACAAAAGAAATAAAAATAAAATGTAAAAAGTGCGAGATTATCAACATTTGAAAAACTAGAAGCTTTCGTACCAGAATTATAGATAACTTACTTGCAACGCAAACGAATTTGCATATTTAATTTTTCTGTATTGCTAATAAAATAGTAACTCACCCTCAGCTCTACTCCTACCAATCCAGGCAAAAGGAGAGAGAACCGCAATGATATGAATAATAACGTATTGGCAGAGGAAAAATGCAAGAACCAAGTAACAAGTCAATGAACCCAATTCTGGATCAGGTTTTTCGTCGAATTCCCCTGATCCTTTGAACGAATGTTGAGATAACCCCTTGTTTTGCTTCAAAACGTAAATTAACTTCACTATCTGTACAAGACTTCTGGAGTTATGTGGGAAATATACCTATTAAAATTATCATTGTCCATGTTGTCGCGAAAGGAAGTGTGTGTATTCCTTCATGAAGAACACAATGAGGGAAAAGAGCCCAAATACACTATGTGACAGTATCAAAAGTATTCGGACACGTGGCTGAAAATGACTTACCAGCTCCTGGCGCCCTCCATCGGTAATGCTGGAGTTCAATAGGGTGTTGGCCCACCCTTAGCCTTGATGACAGCTTCCACTCTCGAAGGCATTCTTTCAATCAGGTGCTAGTAGGTTTCTTGGCGAATATCAGCACATTCTTTACGAAGTGCAGCACTGAGGAGAGGAATCAATGTAGGTCGGTGAGGCCTGGCATGAAGTCGGCGTTCCAAAACATCCCAGAGGTGTTCTAAAGGATTCAAGTCAGGACTCTATGCAGGCCAGTCCATTACAGGGATGTTATTGTCGTGTAACCACTCCGTCACAGGCCGTGTAGTATGAACAGGTGTTCGATCGTGTTGAAAGATGCAATCGCCATCCCCGATTTGCTCTTTAATAGCGGGAAGCAAGTAGGTGTTTAAAACATCGATGTAGGCCTGTGCCGTAATAGTACCACACAAAAAACCAGTGCAAGCCCCCTCCATGAAAAACTCGACTACACCATAACACCATTTTGAGCGTGTCCGAATAATTTTGATCACATAGTGTGTATAGTTGCTTTGGCATGAAAATAGATTTTAATACACCGGAGCAAATATTTTTTTGCCAAAAACGTTCTTTTCTCTCTGTATTCAGAATTCAACTTGTATATGACTTACGGTAGGGATCTCAGAATTAATAAAAAATCCTGCAGAGGAATATACATCTCCTCGCAGCAAGTCCCACACAGTGTTTGTCTTTGACGGTTAAAAATCGCCTTGAAAGATGCCCTGAACACGCCATTACAAACTGCACATGCGTTGACTGTGATTTCAACTCTGATCCCAGTGGTAGCAGGCAAGCTGTGTGACAGTTAGACCAGGGGTTGTACAGTTTATTTTCGAAATACGTTACGGTCTATAAGTGAACTAATACAGGGCGACAGGAATCACGTGTTCATTAACCGTGTTTTTTTGTAAGTCGTTCGCATAAAATGTAGATTCAAGCATAGATGCAATGTTAAAAAATGCGAGAGTACTAACAAAATGTACTTGAGTAGTGTGGAACTCATGGAATTTTCGAGAATTGTGAATGCATAATACCTCGTATAAAAGGACTATGAAATTCCAAAGACAAACTACCTTTCTTAACAGCAAAATAGTAGTTTGGAAGTGGTCAGAACCAATTGAAAATAAATTATTCGTATTATAAACTACAGTGATGTAGGAAATACATTTCATTTAAAAATACCGAATTTAAATTTACAATATATTTGAACAAAGATAATTTTTTATTAACAAAAAATATTAGAGAAAGTTAAAAGCCTTCTTTTCATGAGATCTTTATCCATTTTCCTTTTTTTCTTAAAAGTACGAGTTTATAATGTTAGTCACTTAATCAATTGTAATATAAATAGTTCCTTTATTGAAAGAGAAATAACTGCAGAACTTAATTTTCTCAGACAATACTAATGACTTATGATTTTCTGTAGAAATGTCAATTTATATAATTAATCTACATATTAATTTGGGTGAATTTTTTGAGCAAGATGGATTTGTTTCTCTCTCTCCTGTTACTTGTAGGACTTTGCCCCAATCGAATTCGGTTTTACTTTAACTGGTGTATTTGAACCATGCAATAGTCACGAATTCACTTGCGGACTCCGCGAATCTGGTGTTGGCGGAACGTGAGGGCTCCAGCGACTACATACACGAGACGAGGAACAAATGTTTATTCCCCAGGGAGGGCAGAGCCGTTCGAATCCGCGACCCTTCGGCCAAGGCGCGAAATCGGCACGCGCTCATAGCCTCCACGACCACCATGGCCGACTCACATTATATTTAATTTTATAATGTGGGATACACCTTTTCGAGCTATTAAACCCTACAGTCGACTATCGACTCGGGTCAATGAATCTCTGAAGACTAACAGTTTTGACTCACTATATCAGAGGTTCACTGTATCGAATCATGCAATGATAAATTAGTTCCTCGTCGATGATTAATTGTTATTTGAGAGGTTCAGAAAAATAAGGAATTCGAAATTTCAATACATTCATTTAGCCTTAAAATGATTATTGTATTACTGTTCGCAGGATACAGTCTTTTACAGATCCTTCTCCAGGGTCCGTGCTTTCTTAATACTTCATTCTACATTTTTCACACACACACACACACACACACACACACACACACACACACACACACACACACACACTATTTAGCCCAGTATTAATACTCTTGAATGCCTCGTCCACTATCGGAGCACTTCCTTCACTTACATAACCTTTGTCATTATACTAGTTTTATTTTGTTCTGGAGGACCCTTCTCGGGATTTCCGATTCCACAGCCACCTTTGATTTCACTAGTTTTCATTTCGCAGTCCGCGTCCACGGCTCCACGTTCGGCAGAATTGCTATAGAAGAATTTGAAAAATTTATTCGGCCGACCTTTCCCCTCACTCCTTTAAATTTGCTCTCAATGTTTCAAAAATGACTCGGAGACTTTGTTCCAGCAAACAGTGTTCTTACAGTTCTCGAACCTGATGCAAACAAATTTGTCACTGAAAGCTGTATTTTCTGCAATCACTATAGCCGGTATGAAGAGTTCCCTTTCTCCATATTACATAGTACTTAAATGATATATATGTGGATTGGGGCCACTTTGGTTCATTATATACGAAAATTTACTGCAACCGACTTCACAACATCTAGAACTGACGTACTTTCCTGTGCCACCGAGCACTTGAACTTTTTAGAGTACTTTTTCGATTCTTCCCTTTTTAAATAGAAACAATGATCTGTATAAATAATCATGTATATGTGTATTATAAGAATTCATCTGGGACTGCAACTGAATTTTTTCGCGAATAAATATTTTTGTAATAAGAATTTCCCGCCTAAATTTACGATTGTTTGCCATTGATATTCGCTGAATATCAACGCTACCTCCCGGAGGAATACGGGACTAATGCCCTTCGCAGTTGACTCGGATTCACTAATCAATCAACTAATCACTCAATCAATCCCTTCCTATAACACCGAAATTGCGACAACCTGGAGCGCATATCGCAATGCATTGTATCGAATATAATCATTGATAACAATTTGCTTATCCATCTACTGAACAATTGCATTATACGTTTTCTGCATCGAGGATGCTTGCCGCAACAATATAATCCTTGGTCCTCTTGCATGACGCAAATCCGCAAGGTTCTGAAGTCTTCCCGGAATGGTTACGAAATAAAACCGTTCCCGCCCGGAACTACACTAGATCCGCAATCTTGATTGATGTCCTACGATACAGACTGCAAATGCGTTTAAACCACAAACTTCGATGAGATTCAGCTCCTTTAGTGTGGCAGTTAGATGAAGTGTAAGTGGATCGTGGAAGTGTAAGTGTAAGTACAATCGTATTTGAAGAAAGTGTAATATCTAGACTTCGTATACCATAATATATTTAATGACGCTCAATGTCATATTAACCCACTGATAACCACCATATTTGTGTAGCAAACATTACCAACAGAAGTATTTTCGCACCCCAAGTTTAAAATTAAAAAAAAGTAACGTTCGTATTTATGGATATAATTTCGAACTTGGAGTACTTTTAACTAACCTGTGTGTTATATTTACTAATAATAAACTTCTAGGATTTATATTTTAATTATTTGAATCATTTCGCTGATTGTTCAGAATAAGATTTTCTGATTCTTCAGAATTTTATTTTTTGATGCTTCAGAATCACATTCCAAGACTTCTAGTGCTTTCTCAATATGTGTATCATATTCAAGAGGCCGCAAAACTTTGTTCCTTCTCCAAAATCCTTCAGCATTACTTTATTTACCAAATTTAACTATTATTCTCAAGAAAAAGACTACGATTTCGAACGAATGAAACATAATTAAAACAACCCTACACTGATACGCTTGCTTTCAATAAGGAGGAAACATATTTGAACATACTTGAATATAATTGAAATACAAGGCGAGAAACAATCATTTCAGGAAGTGGAATAGCGACATAGATAATAAACAGGGAGGAAGCCACACTAGAGTCTGTGCCAGCGCCAGATCGAGAATGTATTTATTTGGGGGGGAGTGTGAGCAATTACTGTTCGGACTTTTCCCCTTAAATCAGTTAAAGAAAAAAGTGGTAATTTCTTAGCATGTGAATTTCTTCTTGAATTGTGAAATCGCTGAAGTCTTAGTTATGGTGAACTAAATTATCGATTATTTCCTTTTGTTTTACCAATTAATAGAGCTGTGAAATTATGCAGGAAAATCCATTTTTGGACCTATTTTTGTTACTTAAAATCAATTTTATACATTAATGTACGTGTAAATGTCTCGTCGCCCTTGCATTAAAAGATATTGAGAAGTCAAATTAAACAGAATAAACTTGGACTTGATTTATCTCAAAACACGTTTTTTAAAATTTTCTTTTTTATTCCGCCGTTGGATTGGGATACAGACTACTGAAGAAACACCTATCCCCTCGTGTATTAAACGTTCCACATTCAATAAGTATTAGGAGTACAATCCCACAAGTTGCCCGTGCTCCTCGGCGCCTGCCTCCCAGCGTGGCCGCCGCGTCGTTCCACTCGGCGCGGGCCGTCGCGCCTCGGCCGGACTCGGCCACCCGGGCACGGCCCGGCGAGGCGGCGTGCACGCCAGTCCCCACGCGCCGGCCGAGCCGTGCGCACGCTGCCGCGAGCGCAGCGCGGCGCCCACCTGCGCACGCCTTCTGCGCACGCACACGCACCGTCCCCCGGCCACGCCGCCGCCCCCGCAGCCGCCAGCGACTGCGCCTCGTGGACGCCGGTGAGTCTGCGACGCCAAGACTTGTCCTCCATCTGCCTCGATTGCAGACGCAAGTGGCGTGTTAGTAGTGCTCTGAACAACGTCAGTGTTCGTTGAAACCAGTGTGATCGAGAAGCTTTTATTTCAATCTTCGAAAAAATTTTGGGTGTTGAAAATGATGGGGAATGGAGTTTGGAGAAACATAGTTACACGATATTCCAGATCTTCGACAGTTTGAAGTGATGAAGGAATCTGATGGGAAAGAAAACCGGGATGGAGGTTCTGTGCTTCCGAAAAATTATTTGTTCTGTTTGGATAACACATTCACGGTATTGTTTGACAGTGTGAAATGAAGTGTCAGTTTTGAATTTTTGATGTGTTCTTATCCTCTCTCGCGAGTTCTCTGCTCTTCTATCCATTACACAATTCTCTTCTGCAAGATAAACATTTGGAAATATTTTGTGAAGAACATGCCAAAGGGTACAGAATTTTAAGCTTTTTTGTATTCCAATCTTTAGCGTTTTAACAGTTTTTTCATTCTTTGGAAATAAAGCATTTCTAGCCTTCAAGAATATTGGTTTTAAAAATTGAATTCACTGTATAAGAAATAATAAAATTACGTTGTCTAATGGAGCAAAGAACGTAGATCAGAAAACACTAAAATCTTACCTGTTCAGCGTTTTCAAAATATTTAAATGTCAAATAATAGAATAAATTATGCTTAAATATAGTTTATTATCAGTGTCACGAGAACAATTTCCCCCTGGTAAAACAGAAATTAAAATTATATGTTAACACCTTCATGTTGATGTCTCTTCATTTGGATGCACGTTAAATAGAGGTTTTCGGGCCATCAGGACTGCTCGTCAGCTTAATGACTTAATTGAAACGTCGCGGGCGGTGGCAATTGCCCGCTGAAATGGTGCAAGAACCTTTTCTCAGTTTTTTGTGTAGTTGGCGCAGTTATCTTCCTGGGGAAGAATTCATTAACGTGACCGCTGAGAGGTACAGAGCTATGTAGTTCATAAGGGAACAATTACAATACTTTTTTAAGATTTCCATCCGCCCGCGACTCCTGGGTACTCTCATTACACCTTTTATTATTCTCATTATTTGCTTTTTGACTGTCATCACACACATTATATTACTACTTAATGTTTAATGAAGAATATTAGCAAATTGCCATCGATGATGTACGATACTTGTATAACGAATGTACACAATTTGATACAGAGCTCATTTGGCTGCTGAAAAACAGTACTCGTGTCGAAGAAAGACTTAGATTGTCCGATGAATTATTCTGTGTTTCTCATGAGTGCAATAGAAAGTGGCGACAGTAACATCATTGTCCATGTTCACGAAAAAAATATTAGAACGCGGTAAAAAAGTTATATTCGTGGCTTATTTACATATCACGAAATAAACAAATGCGTTTTAATCGCATTGATTAAATAAATTCAGTAGCTACGATAGAGAATCGAATCACTGCTTACAGAATCGTATTTATGTTCATGATGAATATCATTATTATCAATTTATGTTATGATGATATCATTATTATCAATTACTAATGGAATTTACAGTTTGTAAAAACATAGATATATTTCTTCTTTATCCTAAATAAAAAAGCAAACGTCGCTGAGTTATCATCAAATTAAAGAACTTTTGTTATATTTTCAAGATTCTGCAGGTAAAAAACTCAGCTTTCCATGTAATGATACATACAGAAGCCGTGATAAATAATTTTGCCCGCTGCAATTTATCTAATATTTCTTAATAATTTTTATAATTTATTAATAATTTTAAATTATAATAAATAATTAATATTTTTTTCTTCGATGTTGAACGAAGATTAAAGCACTACTGCCCTAACGATCTTGGGCATCTTGACAGGCGAAAAAACGTGAATTTTTATGGAAATGAAATAAACTTTCAGAACAGTCAGTGTTGAAATGTGTGAAAACTGGGCTCAATATAAGAGATGAGTAAGAAATTGTCTCCTATGACATGACAGTATCTGAAAAGACATTTATTGCATGCCTCTTCTTTTGTAACGAAGTTCTTGTTCGTGTCTCCTTGAGAATTTTAGAAGCATCATTAAGGATTATTGGTCCGAAAGCAAAGAAGCAAGCCCTAAAGTTTTAATTCATATTGGAGGTTGTTCACCACTAGTTTGAAAACTCTACGAAATTGATTTCGAACTCTTGAAGACGTAAGCGTAAGATATAATAGTTAATCTTCGGAAATGTAAACCTTTAATATAAATGGGATGTAAATCTGTTAGTTCTTCACTCGACAACATAAAAATTAAGTTTCGTAATCAAGCGATACGTAAAAAACTATTTTCTTTGTTTGCCTGATCATGGAAACGCTGGTATCAGTGCAATTGAGTTTCGCTACAAAACTCTGTTGTCTGTGTCGTTTGCGCCGTTACCAGCGACTGCTGTGGGCCCGGCGACGTGTCCTGGGACGTGGGAAACGTCGCCGCTCCCTCGCGCAGCTTGTGTTGACATGGCGTCAGGACGGTAGCGCACGCCGCTCCTGGGCTGTTGGGCGCTCGTGGCGGCGGCGCAGAGCGGTGCGTGACTGGCGGGGCGGCCACGTGTGACGGGCGCGTCGCGTCGCGTCCGCCCGACCTCCCTTCCCCGCTCCACCCACGCCCCCATCGCGTAGCCACCCACTGGCGCCCCTCGCCTCTTCTGCCTGCCCTCGTGGGGGAGCCACCCGCAGCGCGGCTACCAGCACGATGGCTTTCCACCTCCGCGTGCATGTTTCAAACCCCGCTTCCTCCACTGCGAAGTGAAGAGCTTATTTCTAAAGTGACGTATCTCCACGGAACAAAATTCTCCAGCAAGGGAAAGTATTCACATTCAGCCTTTTATTTGCAGTTAAAGGTAAGATTCGACGATTTTTGGATGCCATTTAATACGGAGAAACGCAAACGAGCACAAAATTTGGCATCGAGGTGGAGTAGATCCTTAGGAATATATTGACACGTAAAACTAGAAATCAAACGGAAATGTATATAATGTCACTTTGGAAATAAGCTCTTCAACGGTGGCCAAATTGGGTGCGCGGTAGGTTTCCTCGGGGTTCTCCCGCCTTTCCTCGGGGTTCTCCCGCCTTTCCTCGGGGTTCTCCCGCCTTTCCTCGGGGTTCTCCTGCCTTTCCTCGGGGTTCTTCTGCCTTTCCTCGGGGTTCTTCTGCCTTTCCTCGGGGTTCTCCCGTCTTTCCTCGGGGTTCTCCTGCCTTTCCTCCCACTCACTATTCCATCTTTATACTCATAACTCACCAAATCACTTGACGTTGTTTAATTTCTGGTAAAAAAATGAACTTGATTAATTGAAACCAAACAAATTAGAAACAGGCATACCAAACATTGATATATTGAAGATTGGCAATTATTTTCAAAGTGCATTTGGCCCCTGCGGGTTGCCGGTCGCCCAGGGCAGCGAGCTGCCTCGCGTTGCGAATCCTGCGTCGCGTCGCAGCGCCCACGTCCTATGTGAACGCGCGTGCCGCTCCAGGGAGACGATCGTGGAGACGCAGGCATTCGCTCGTGGAACCCACCTGTCGCCGCTCCGCAATTCAAGCCATATGAATAGCGGCAGCCGCCCTCGGAATCGTGAGCAACTTGTTTGGAGTAACAGGTGTTCCGTCCTACTCGATTACATGCATCCCGTCCTGCTCATATGCTGCTCACGATCGCTTTAACTGCGGAATACGGACGTGAAGTGTTAGACACGGGAAACCGTGCTTCATTTCCGATCTGTTATTGCGTAAACATTTTAACATTACCTTTCTTCGCAGCTGCTCTCTCGCACACGAATAAGGGCTATTAGACTTATTTTTATTCATGGGTCGTGAATGACATTTTTTCTCTCCTGGTCCACGTATTATTAATATGCATGGCATAGCGTATTCCCGGCTCCAAGAGATTGCAAATAAAATTTAATGGTAATTCTTATTCGCCTTCACTCATGAGTTGTGCCGCAATTACTATCAATCGGTAATTTAAGTGATCTAATCATGGCTCCAGTATCTAGGATGAGAAAGATCACGGGCGATCAGTTTATTAGGGTACTGCTACGGCATTCGCATGGAATTGATAGGTAGAACCACGGAAAACTACGGATCAGAGGAGCCCGCCGCTGGAATTCCCCTTCCGACATTGGCTGTTTACAACGTAGCTATCTAATGTCGAATATCCGCCACCGTCGGGACTCGACCCTTATGACCACCCTGTGAACGATGTCACTGAGCCATCTCGGCGTGTACGGCCGGAAGTCCCGGAGTGACATGTCTTTGGGTGTTCGTGGGGGCGTGTCGAGGCCCTCAGAGAGCGTAGGGAAGGCCTTGGCGACGAAGCTGGGATCTTGCTTTCCGGCCGCTGCGACGCCGCGCTCAATTGAGGCACGCTCCTGTCGTTAGTGGTGTGCACGTGGGCGCTGTGTCACCGCGCAGCGTTGACAACACGAAGCAGCTCGTTGCCTCCGGCGGCCAGCGATGCGCTGGGACGTTTCTCTGCGGCTTGGATTTGCGCGAGGGACTCGTCTCCAGAGAGTTCCTTGAGAAAACAACAGTCAATCTCTAATACATAAACATTTGGTTGGACGGTTTCTAATTTATTTGGTTACAATAAATAAAATCCATTCTTTCCTTCCGAGTTAAAATAAATTTGCGTCTCGTTTCAGGATATCCGACAGTCGCATCAAATGATCACGAATACTCAAAACCAACACTCAAATCGAACACACATGAAGCGTTGGGGAAAAGGGTGAATGTAGTAGATTTATACGGAGTTTGGTGGAAGGCAAAAGCAAACTACCAATGTGATTTTCTACTCATGGAAAGGAAATATATAAAACTGCCAGAATTTTTCCTCGCCTACGCTAAAATTAATATTCATCACAAAGACATCATTTTTGGCAGATGTTTCCCAGCAGCGAAATGTTGACGTTGTTGTAGATAAACCTCAACTTATCTAAATTGCTGTTTGCAATACGCCATAGTTCTCCGAACCATCAGCAGAACACTGGACAATGCTTGCTTGCCTTTTGTCACGGGTGTCTACCGCGTGTCTGCAACGAGCCAGGAATTCGTTCGTGCGCCAAATTTGAAAGGCCGGAAATTCGAATTATTTAGCTGTTCTCAAAATAAATTTAAAATTATTACTCAAGTATTTCATAACTGCGCTTTGCAACATATAAAGTACGTTTTAATGAAATTCAACATTTTAATACGTGAATAAAAACTTTATTTGAATACACAGGAAGTTGTGAGTTTTGCAATATCGGGATGCAATAAGGTCATACAATAACAATGTCTTATTTATTTTCTGATATGCAAAGACTGTCATGTCATTTGAATTTAATATTTCCACGTTAATGAATAATAATGACTTGCGTATTACTTGCTGGGATGTGTTGACAACTGTGTGAATGTTATGTATTGCCATCAGTTTTTCAACTGCATACTTATGTTCTTTGACTTGAGGAATCTGTACATTTTCTGTGGCCTGCATTTTCCAACTGTTGTGCATATGAGATCTCGTAATAGAGTAATTCTCGTAACAATGTTCTAAACCTTTATTGGCCACTGAACACGGAGTGAGTTTCCTTGAACGTAATCATAAATCATTCAATATGGAGTAATTCTCTTCGAAGGTAGTCTTTTTCTCATAATGCCATAGTCTCTTATCCCTATCGGCCAGGGGTTCAGCGAATCCGGGGTTCCCCCACAGTCACCTATTCAGGAACCCTCAGTGCCTCGAGTTGCTTAACCTCCATAACTTCAGGGAGCATGGTTAAGCATTGTAGCTACTGACGTCGGCAACATTAATACTAGCAAGTTCAATTTGAACACTAGCTATGGTTTATTTTAACATCAACATTAGTCATATACATATTTTTAGAACACTTGGAAAATATACTACATAATCACTTGCACGAAAAACACGCTTGAATACTTTCAAAATTTATTTTAAAATTGTTACCATCCCATAATGTATGTGCATATGTGCGTATAATGCGGAGAATTATGGCATTCCCAAAAACTAACGCACGACCTATATTGTTTTGTACTGAAGATACACGAATGTGACAACTGGTATTTTTTTGAGGTTATTATTTTTTGGACTTGCGTAACCTATTCTCTGGCTCTTTGGCATCGCAGTGCTGCGCGTGACGTGTCACCGTTTGCGGTCTCAATCGCCGATCAATCACTTTCGAGTACTGAAACGGACTTTAACTTGTTCCTCGCTCTCTTGATCCGTTTCGGAAACCTGAAGACCGAGGAATTCCGCTCTCGATGGCTTTTCAATAACGGGAGCGTCCGAAACTATTTATGGTGCAACTTCCGGCTTCGTACGTCGGCGGATATCTGGTGGCATCCAGGCTCCTGGCACTAACCACAGACTGCTGAAGAGATTTCTCATTCTGCAGTTGCACGTTATGAGTTGCGAGACTTCCAGAAAGTGTACCCAGTATTTTTTCTATTGCTCACATAATTCAACCGGTTGCCAGGCCTTTTACGTTTTCGTATCTCGGAGTTCTGTTTGTTTTGTATCCCTGAGAATAATCTTGATGAATAGATTTCGAAATATTCATTGAATATGTCAATTAAATGAAGGTATGAGAAACTACAATGTACCTACCTAGCAATTCAATTTTTTTCAATTAAATCCATTGCTTATATTAAACAATGTTAACCTTCTAGAAGGGATAAAACAGAACATGGACTGATTTATCGATCGATTAATTGACTTGCAGTAGATTCAATCAGTTGTTAATGATACGAGTTAATAACCAAGAGTACGAGTAGAATTGCCAATATTTATTTGGATCGCAATTGAATATGATACTCTATACATAAAATGTAGTGTGTTGAGGCTATCGTTTTATTTCAAGAACGCAAGAATTGTGTTAACGGATACAATTGAAACCGGAAGAAGAGGTGGCGTGAAATGAAAAGCTTTCACTTAATCTCAATTCTATCGCTTCCTATTTACAGGTTGTTAACTTATAAGTATTGCTGTGATAATGAAATACTATTGACCTCCTTGAGAAACCCGTTAGTTGTGCTACTACCCCAGTACGTTGGGCAGAAACCATGCAACGACAGCAAATGGATTGTGAAAGTTAGGATGAATACGCATCTCATGCAATGTCAATAAGCAAGTTAACGAACGACGAATTTATATGGGAACAGTTCTCCACGATTTCTCCTTTGCTACACATGAAAGTAAAGACCAATGACTTCTTATCTTAGACCTTATACGTCGGAGTCTCACTGGTGTACTTATTACCCTCGGCAATTTCCCATAGTCGTTCTACTGAAGTTGCAAAGGCCCATCAGCTTCTCTGAAATATCGGTAGAAATCATGCTCGGAAATACTGTGAGATTTTTCACAACGGATATGCACCAACAGCTAGACATCACACCATCGAATCAATGACATCTATTATTAATATAAATAAGCATATTTTATGCGTAGTTGTGATGATTTGGAACCGCGTGGATGAATAAGACAATTGGTAAGTCCCTCAACACATTTAGTTTAAATTTGTGACTCCAGCATTGTGTTTGAATAAATATACTTCAGAAATTATACAGCTGACTTGTAAGCCAATACAATTGAAATGTTCAAAACACCCCTGTCCATTTCCTGCAGAGGCGCTTGTCAGCTCACGAGCTTCGAGCGACGACTCAGAGAGATGGTGATCTGGCCACAATCCCTCACCGGTCGTCTCTTGGGCAGACCCCAAATGGATAGCAGTCTGAGTGTCGGTTGTACAGAGCTATCCCTATTTGTTTCGTAGCAATGATTTCTATAAAATGTGTATGTGTACCGGGAGAGGTGGCTCAGAGCATCAACCAGTGTCACTGCGGTGCCTCTGACCGGGAGGTCCTACGTTAGTCCCAACAGTGGCAAGATTTTCGACACTAGCTTATCAGCGAATGTCTGTTCTGATCTGAAGGCCTTCGTAGTTTCTCTGATCAACACCAGGCGAATGCCGGAGAAGTACCCTACCAAACGGGCCACGGACCGCACGCAATATTTCCTTCCTCTTACTTGTCCAATCCTCACCCCCTTACACACACTTATACTAATATGCATGTCACCACCATGCATGCTGAAGACCGGTCGGGAGCTTAGAACGTGTCCCGGCTGGAGCGGTGCCTCGCTGGTGGGAGATACCTGGTTCGGGAAAAGCCCTCTTGTCATCGGTAGGTTGGCTCCGGATCCTCCAGTGGGGAAAGATCACAGGCACCTCGCGAGGAAAACCATGTAATTCTCTTACGGGAATAATGACCTTTGCAGTTGACGCGCCAGGAATCACTATCAATCAATGTAAAATGGGTACTAGGTGCCACAAGGGTGTACCGTTGCATATAGCAAATGTATGGAACCTGTATCTGTAGATACTGAGGGTTCTAAAACTTCTGATGGTTTTTCAAAGTCAAATGGATACTTTTTACGGGTAAAAATCTCTTTTCTTTTATTGTCAAAGCCAAACAATCTTTTTTCACAAAATTACTCGCAGCAGAAATGTGTGAATTCAGCATTAACTGATATTCAACACGTACATGGAATCAACATGAAAGTACACGTCACACTCACCATTCACACAACACACCAAATTAAAAAGCAAAAACTTCAAAAGAAAGCACAATACACGGATGCCACACGAACAAACAGCACAGACATTGCGAACAGCAGTTAGGAATTGTGCGCATTGCCGCCATGTTACATATTTGTGGAAATTATAAGCGGTTGTAGAGCCCTTTGAGGATATTTAAGATCTAGAAGGCTCTGTAGGCTCAGGAAGTCCTATTGTTTGTTCGAAAAACGATTTTTGCCGCTACAGAGTATTTTATGCAATCAGCAAGCTTATGGATTCTGTATAGAACGTTTATGCAACCGGCCCTGAGATTGCATAGGGGCAGTCTCTCACTACAGACAATAAAATATTATCTCCATATTCAACCCACTATTAATTATCGATAGGAAACTAAAACTCCGTGAGTGGTAGTTGTAGTTCGTAATTTTTATACTGTTCATTACATGTTAATAGCGGCTCGCGGCCTTTTTTGTGGGGGCGAACATTGGCGGGTACCCGGTGGATGCATCTGGGCTGAGGAGAAGTGCGGCGAACGGCATTGTGGCCGTTTCCTCGAGGTTTTCCGCCGCCCCAGCAGCAAGGGCGCGGTGCGGAGGCCGGATCAGCTGGGCGGGCGATGCCGTGCGAAGAGACGGGGCGCCGCGGCGGTGCGGGGAGCGCCTCCCGCGATGCGTAATCTTACGTCACAGCCATTTACAGCTCGAAGGCGACGCAATGGTGGTGGGAGGCGGCTGGGGAACCGGTTTGGGAAATCTGCGGAACCGGCGCAAAAAGGCACGCGGCGGCCCGCCGCTCCCCCCCCAGCCCCCGCGTGATAAGTAAATGCCGCGTTACGTAACCTCTCCATGCGGACACAACAAAAAAGTTCACTTCGAATTCTCACGAACTCTGTTAAATATTACCCTGTAATAGGCAAAAGTAATTTCTTTTAAACAGTTTATTGCAGTTGTTCATCCAGGTAGCCCATCCCTCTACAACGTATTACATCCTGATCCTTAATTCAAATTATTGTGGCTCATCTTCTGCAATGTATCCATGAATGCGTTTTCTTGTGTCGTGCTGCCCCCTCATTGGCCGTCGCGGCAAACAATTGCTTTCGTATCTAGTACTGAAAGGCACAAGGAAGATCCTCTACGAATATTAACGAGAGAAAGTTTAAAGTAAAGAAATACATAAAATAAATCTGTATTAAATGAAACTATTATTGACTTACGTTAAATAAATAGCCTGATTCACAAGGTGATAGAATCCTATTATTGATCGTCAGTTTCTCGGCGAGACTTCTGTTCGTCGTATAGGTATCATAATGGTCTCCCCCATTCAGATCATGGGTCCATAGAAGAACATTTTAGAGCATTTTATGATTAATGCAAGCATAGGCGTGTGCAGCCTCAATGAAGAGGAGAAAACTACTTTTCTGGGCCCCTCTGGGGCCCCCTTTTTCATTAAACGTTTTTTAACATAATACATATTTAATAGAAAATATAACATATACGTGAAGAATGAAATTGTCATTTTAATAACAATAATAAATTCAAGTGTTCATTTGAAGTATTTACAGATCTGCCAGATCGATTGGAAGGCTTCTTCCCCAAATGTTGTTTACATTTCCCATATAGTCTAGTTAAAAATGGGAAAATAAGGAATTGATGATATCGACGGAAATGAAATGTTTTATTATGGATGGCTACCGGCCGCGTACAAAATTTTCAGAGGGCCTCCTCTCCCCCTCCCCCTGTGCTTAGGCGCTTAGGTAGCTGCCGTTTATGTTTCTAAATAA
The DNA here is from genome assembly GCA_017312745.1 of Gryllus bimaculatus. NCBI lineage: Eukaryota > Metazoa > Arthropoda > Insecta > Orthoptera > Gryllidae > Gryllus > Gryllus bimaculatus. The sequence goes on from BOPP01000081.1 coordinate 3,381,883, forward strand.
TGGTTGTGGTAGTACTAATGATATTGCTAGCAAGATTAACTGTGACTCAAAACCATACGCGTGTAAAGGACTGAATATTTACCATTAGACTGGGTCTGCATAGTAATTGCGCAATTCTGGACATAAACTGTAAAAAAGTCAGTAAACATGTCACTAATGTATTATTGATTACAAATTCATACATTTGTGGAGAATTGTGAAATTGGCTTTTGTTTTTCACGTAATGATCACTTGCTTGAAAGTGAAGGGATCTTGAACAAGTCCCTAATTTTTTGTATCATAAAATCTATTTGTTTTCATTTAAGTGTCATTAGTAGAAGTTGCAGGTATTAACAAAAATAGTAGTGGTGATTGTTAATGGAATGGTGTAACGGATTGTTTCGGTAGATGCATGTAGATTAACGAATATAAGTTTTTTTTTTAAATGGCGGAATCGCTCCTCTGCTAAATGTCAAAACAATAAAATTATTTGTTAATAAGCTCGCAACCGTAGGGAAGTCATTATTCTCATTGACCGAATCTTGTGTTAGCAATAATAAAGTCTCTAGAAGGAATTTTATAAAAGCACTTCTGTGGTTTTACAAGAACGTTCAGATATACAATTGGCTTTCAGACAAGTTTAATCACAGTTCGTATAATCGCGTTGGCAGTGCAAATCTCAGTTTACCCAAAATCAGGAGCGACGTTGTTAGCTTTCGCCGCCTGAAAAGTCGAAGCGGCGTTCTTCAGGAAAAGAGGGAAAAGAAACCTCGGTCGCCCTCTTATCGGCTGGAAGCAGCTATTGCGAGACTTTCCTCTTCGGCCCCCGCTCCACCCCCTCCCCTCCCGCTTAGCCCCGCCTCAAAGAGCCTCGTAGCGCCACAGGTCGGCGCGTAGCCCCGCTCCGCTCTTCCTCACGAGCAGACACTCGGAGCGGCCACGCGAGGCCACCTGCCTGCGAATAACGCCCTTCGGTTATCGCCGCTCACCTGCAACGAAGCGCGGAACTTCCACCACTGGGCTCGATTTTTCAGCACACGGAGTTCCCGGCGCGCTGTTGCCCCCCTCCCCTCCCCCCCCGCTCCCCGAGAAGGGCTGGTTTACCTACATGCCTTACAAACAAACTAAGCATTTGCCATGCGTCCTTGTCCATAGGGGGGGAGGCGGGGGGGGAGGGCGCTCCCAGGAGAGTTATCATAAAATATTCGACAAAATGTCATAACAATTTTTGTACCTCATTAACGCGAATTACATGGACCTAAATAATCGGAGTACATACTGTAAAAATTCCTGTTAATCGTTTATTATAAATTACCGTATTACTGTAATTCCTTGCCGAGACCCACGTTTTGTTCGTGTTACGGCGAAGTTAAGCGAGTTCGTGCTAACAAGGATTTACTGTATCTGCAAAATAAGTTACAAAGTCCACTATACTAAGAAGTATATATTTAAAAATTAAATATTTAAAAAATCTTTCTTATTCTAATATCAAGTGCACATTAAGTTTTGCAACTGAATGTATAAATTGTTAACTCTAGTCTCCAAATGCTTCAGGGCATCATTTCCCGTGATTGGGGGCCCGTAGTTTCGTAAGGCTCCATCGATGAAAAGAGAAAAAAGTCTCAGAATATTTTATTTTAACGAGGAATTTTTTCTGGAGGGGGGCATGATTTTGTGCTTTGGGTCCACAGCACGGTTATCTGAACCTCCCCATTGGAATTGAGCTTCATTTTCTAACCATGCTGGTACAACGTGGGGCGGCTTGCGACAGGATTCCTTGAAATTCTCCGGTTTCTTTAGTCTTACTTCCCTACTGGTTATACTCACCTACACGTCCTTCCTAATAAGAAAATGCCTATTTCAGAAAATTAAAATTTTTTACTTTGAGCATCTTAATATATGGACATCAATTTAAGAGAAGAGAAAAGTCTTACTTCTTCAGTTATTTTCTGAGGAAGTACGGTATTTGAATAATGTCCAGTACTTCGCAAACATTATTAAGTAAGAAAAAAATAAAATTCAAAATTTAAAAAAGCAATATAACTTGAGATACACTTTTTAAGCTCAGAAATGCAGTACTGCCTTCGGTGAATATGATATATTTATTTATTTACGTCAAAAACAGTTAAAAACTATGTAAGACGTGCTATGGAGAGAAGTTAATTTGAAGGTGCATTTTATAATATATTATATCATATAATGGAAAATGCAGAATGAATAACAATTTATAACTCGCGTTTTTGTGTCAATATGTTTGTTCCTTTTAGTCCTCAAAAACAGTGTCTGCACTTCGTTTTTAATGTTTTCTTTGATTTCTCGTATTACAACATACTGGCGTGTGTGAAAATTATCCCCAAATCTTCGAAGTATTGTTGATTCTTCTTCTCTCAGCAAATTAAATAACGATACCAAAATTGTTGCGCTTAAATTGGTAGAAATGTTGATTTTCCAGATACTGTGTGTAGTCTAGACTGGACTCCTGTGCAAGATTGTACGGGCGAGCCCAACGGGCTGATTTCAGGATATCTTGTCCATAAAGTGTTCGAAGTATTGCAAGGGCAATTTTCTCCCCTTCACCCCCATTCTACTCTTGCGGCACTACGTACCACACCGAAATTACAGTAGCGTCTCTTCTGTTTCGATTCGAGGAATGATCGCCAGATACTGTGTTCAGCATGAATCTTTCTCTCGGAGCATACCTTGCAGCAGAATAGTCAAATCCATGCTGTCAGACTTCTGTACAGTAATATTGGGGAAGAGGTAGAAAAAAATGCCGAGCAGAATTTTTGCTGATAATGTGAAGCGTCTTTTGCTCGTCATTTTTAAGACAATGGAAGGAAATGCGCAATGAACGTATTTGCCGTAAGAAAATCCCGATGGTCAGCCAGCTTTGATCGGAGTGTATGGATTGCAAAAATCGCGAGCTGACTCAAGGCAATGCCCCACGTGAGAAACGATAAAATGTAATAAATTTTAAAGCACCACTATGTATTAAAATATTTTAGTTCAACAGGATTATAATTTTTTAACAAAATAAATATTTCAACGATGCTAAATTAGTGTCTGCTCGTTTTCCTGCCTTTTTCTTGTTATCAGGCAAATGAATGTTGTTTCTCCTAAAACGATACACTGGATCGCCCACGGGTGAATTGTTGCTGTCGCTATACCTAGAACGAAATCGCGAAATCGCTGTCAAGGTCGTGGCGCGCTCTTTGTCTAGGCGACCTCCCGGCGGGGCTTTAACCCGACGCTTGCGAAAAGTCACGACGCCCGACACGCGATGCGGAGCGTTGCCGCCGCCACGTTGGCGCACGCGCCGGTCCCCTTCCCCTTCCCCTTCCTCCCCCTCCCGCACCCCCTCCTCCACGCTTCTCGCAGCCATCACCCCGCCCTCTCCAACTTGGCTTTCTCCCTCGCGAATGCCTGAAGAAAGTGCACAATTACAGGGCCAAGTGACATCTACCGCGACCACAATCGTGCGGTACCTGTCCGTGATGCGCTGGCTTGCGATTACGTGTTGTTAGTATCACTTTGAGCGTTTTACATGACGTGCTTGCTGTGCTTCTCGGAGCTCAGAATTATTTGACTGCGGGGTAAAGTCCGAACTGACTTCAGGGAATTATACAAAGCAACTTACGTCAAGCGGTGGAACTGTGAAATGGTAGCCCTCGGTTGGTTAATTACAATTTTTAAGGGGGAGAAAGGTGGAGGATGTATCCGTTTGATTTGTAGAAAGTGAGCTCATCAGTTATTTCCTTGGCTGTCTTGTTTCAAATAATTGAACAGGTACGCACAACTGCTATGACTAGCAACGCATCACGGACTTGTACCGCACATTGTATGACCGATAGTCTCCTTGTAACTCTTAACGTCACTATAGAACAAAGAATCCTTGCCGGCCTGGATCATCGTGGTCGCTAAGACGATTGGGCCGTAGCGGCCTCGGCTCGAAGGGTTGCTCGCATGGATGTTTGTGTGTTCGTGTTGTCCATACGTGTACTTCGTACAGTTTCCCCTACATTTAAAACAATCACAGTAGTCGTATATGACCCAGTAGTTATATGAGCCAGTTGTTAAAAAGCGACCCGAAAAAAATCGTTATTGGCATAACTGTGGATATTAATGATCAAAGCGGGCATAAGTTAATCAGATTGCTTTCGATGTTAAGAAATAATACCGATTATGGTTATTGGATTGTGGAGTTACTGCCTGCAAAACAATGTGTTTGTATGTAAATGAACCTACTTTATGTGACTGATATTTCTCCTACTTTTTGAGGTTGATGCGTCATTATAAATTACTGGAATACACTACGTTACGTTCTACAACAGCGGGCTTTTTGTGCTGTGGGGACTATTTGAAATCACTTCTACTCATAAGTTTACAGTAAATTTGGGAAACGAAAACTATTCCTTGCTAATATCCGTCTATATTCTGACATGCTGGATGCTACATTATATGGTGTGATGCGGAATATATACCATCAGAAAAAGAAGTACTTTTTTCACTTGATAAGTGAGAAAATGCACGCTAAAAGGAAGAGGTAACTTCGATATTACAGAACTCGTCAATAATTTAACATTTTTCTAGTCATGGACGGATCCAGAGACAAATTTTGGGAGGAGAAATTAAAATTTTTGGTGGAATGTTTCATTACAGATTTTGTAAAATGTCGCTGGGTACACTCAGTTCGTGCTGCGATACGATATTATTCGTTTTAGTGATTATCCGAAAATATTTTTGTTTGAAAGTTTCGCGACAAGTTAAAACTAATAGTTACAGAAAAACTTTAGATGGGAAAATTTCCCTCATTTCCCTCCCCGTGGATCTGCGCCTGTTTTAGTTCACACAGTGTCGTTTCGTTGCAAATTACTTATTGGAGGAAGCTAAGCGTGTGCAGGCGTCTCATTGTGAGGCCATCGGGAGCATCATTGCTACTAATATTTGAAACTAGTTAGTTAAGAAATGGAATCGGCACTTTTGGCTTTTATTAATGTTACTGTTCACGTATTCACGTATTGTTTTCCTTTGGTTAAAATTATATTATAAATCCTTCATAAGGAACGTACCAAACTGCCTGACCTTTTTGTCACCTCGCGTGTGTACATGATTACTGTAGTACGAGTAGCATGAAAACGTGGCGACCTTTCAAAAGTCGTTTTATCTCGTTTGCAGAAAATGTATTCCTCAAACTAGTTGTGGAATGTCAGGGTGGTAGCAAATTAACAAGTCACTGTAAGAGGGTGACAACTGAAATCCTCGGACTTTCTAAGGGTCAGAATATCGTGTGTACTCCTGACAACAGCGGAACCGAACATACTCAATCGAATGGCAAGGAAGAAGGATGTATGACTATACCTTTGGTATGTTTTTACTTACTCATAACTTAGTCTTTGCAAACACATTATTGTGAATTTTGCTTTGTATTACATACTCTAAATAATGATTGGCTTAAATTTTCGTCTTCGAAATTGACATTTGAGGATGAAAAACAGTTACAAATATAATTATTTTCGGTAGTCACCATCCTGTCGACTAGTTGTAGAATCATATACAATTGCTCAACATCAATTGGTTAATACAACAGGTCTAAAAAACTGTTTCGAAGCATTGGACGACTCTGTACTCAGTTGTTAGAGCAATTGCCCGTAAACCAGGAGACCTGGGTTTGATTCCAGGTCGTGGTGACTTGTTTTGAACAATTTTAAATGTATTATTGAAATAAGAAGAAAAATTGAGATAAGAAATCATTAGTCAATTACGTAATAGTTTTTCACATTGTGACACTGCGTGCAGGAGTATTTGCTTTTTTGGACTGACGTTTTGTAATGTAATGATGAGCTGATGAAATAACTAACAGAAATGTAATAAGTGTTTAGAGTCATGAGATTTTGTTAAAGGCCAAAAAACGTCATTTGAGACAGAGGTCCTCAATCATTGCTGTAGCTCTTAAGCTTATTGCACTTTAAATTAAATTTGGGCCCCAGACATTTCACAGGTGCTATGAGCGTTGCTGGCCACACACTTTCGTCCTAGAGTCGAGAACTAGCGCTCGTGGAACCCAGAGCCTGAGGGGCGTCCTCGTACCCTGCTCTCGGGCTGCTTCACCTTTGTGTAAGCCATGTCGTGGAGGAGTGCTTCGACCTCGGTGAACCGCTCAGGTGCGCCGCTTAGAGGCGTGTCGTGTAGATTTTCGATCTGTGGGCTTGGCTCGGCCTGGCCTGGCCTGGCCCTGTTCGTGGCGTGCAAATGGCGTGCTCCGCGCCGGCCAGCTCCAGAGGGGAGCACTGCCCGGCTCGAATCGTTACTCTCCGCCCCGCAGTAAATAGGACTGCGACGCGACTCCGCCGCCACGGGCGCGCGCCCGGCCCCCAGTCCTGGCCCCGGCCCCAGCCGCCATCCGCCCGGGCCGTGCATTATCTATGGAAATGAGCGGCGGTGAGGGCAGATAAGACGGGCGGGCGCCCCGCTGTGCGCTTCTCCGCTTGTGTATACTCTTCGCCGCTTGCAAGTGGCGATACGTCGAACAAGTAGAGTAGTCGTTGGAGAAGGTTCTCTTCCATTCCCACGAAGGGTCTTACTGATTTTGATTCGCGAAGTCGGAGTGTGATTAATTTTTTAAGCCAAATTTATCTCTCTTTCTAGTTAATGAATCTTTAAAGATATGTCTGTTATTGGACGTTTGGAAATGAACATTAACCACATACTTCAAATTAATGATTTTGTAGGTTTATACTGTAATAAGAGTTTCTCTCAAGTGGTCGCTTTTCCCCAATTTTTCAATTGGAGGCATTTCTGTCCTCCCTTCTCTCTGCCTTGCTATCATGGCCGTCTGCGCACCTATGCGCCACCTATGTGCACCCTTGCGTGCGTCTTCCTCTCTTCGTTTGGTCTTCTGTTTGTGTTCGCTGCGAGACTCGTTTCGGACATCTGCTCGTTAATCATGCACGCGACGCGTCCATATCTCCATTGTTAATCAAATAAATATTTTGTATTTCATCAAATATTTTATATTTATTCGAATAAATATTTTTATATTTTTATTTAGGCTTAAACTTTGCTTTTGTTGTTTTGTTTACATTTCATATTTCTAACCTGTATATCGTAGCACTTTCTACTATGGCCGTTATTATTAGTGTTATTTACATTTTCCTTAACATGGAGTTCATATGTACACCGCGTCACCTTCCTTCCCAAAACCAATATTTCTTTCTTTTCTTGACTCTACCCTTCGTTTTGAACGTAACACAAAATAATTTATATTTTCTATGCCCTTTATTGTCATGTTGATTTCTGAAAGAAACTTGCCGTTCAATGGGTTAACGTATCATGTGATACACTTCAGTTTTTCCGACGTTAAAAATATGTTTGTTTCCTCAGAGTCAAAAAGCTTTGGGTTACTCACATATTTGCTCATAACCCTTCTACTTTTGATAGTCTTGCAATTAGCAAATTCTAAAGGAGTGTCATTTGTGAACTACCTTAAGTGAAACGTATTTCTCGGTGTAGGGGGTTCATTACACCATTACGAAGGAGATACGAGCAGAAAATTTTCCACGTGTATCTTGAGAAAAAGAAACATTTTCTAAATAGATGTATCTAAATAAAGGGTGCGCAATCCCGAATTACTTGACCATTAAATAGTCTGAAACAAGTTAACGAGGTTGTGAAATCCAAACAACTAGGTAGTTTAGCTTGTATTAAAACTATGTTGTCACGTTTTGAACTTAAGCTGCGAATTTTCAATCCAAACCTGTTCGTCCTGTCGAACCCACCCTCGAAAGGTTGTCTAGAGAGCGAGTCACACTTGTAACATTTGCAACTGCTCTCATCTGCATTTGTGAAGTGCCGTGTCATGAGAACATCTGTGCCGCATGAAAATTCCAACATTGGTTGTGCGCAGTGAATACGAATTTGTTTGAACAGTTGTTATTAGAGTACTACTTGTCTAAAGGAGCATGAGGAAAGACCTTCTGTAAATTTCTGTTAAATATTTTGTTAGGTATCTTTCCTGAATTCCGTAATAGTTCCTCTTAATTTTTTAATGTTTTACACTTGTATCGTCCATCTGTCATCTTTTACATGTATTATTCTAATTATCATTCCTTATATTCACAATACTGAAAATTTTCATTTTTGTTCAATTAAAAACCGTAACAGGTGTGACTTAGCAGTTATACAAAAAAATTCCATTCCATTATTCTATAGAATGCATTTTTTATGAACACAAATCAACTGTTGAGGTGGCTCAAGGCACATCAACTGATGTCTCTTCAGTGCCTCTGAACGAAAGGTTGCAGGATTCGAGTCCCGAGGGTAGCAGGAATTTCGACATTATCTAGTGCTAGATAGCTAGGTCGCGTTCAGTCGCTGGCTGGAGGAGAATTGTAGCGGCCGGCTGCTCTGATGGGAAGTTCCCCGTGATTTCTCCGACCACCACCAGGCAAATGCCGTAATAGTAACAACCGGGCCATGGACCGCGCGCGATATTTCTTTCCACTTTCCTGTCTTCTTCTCTCCCCTTGTTTACGCACTGATACTTGCGCTACACTTCGCACACATGTCGGAGGATCAGTCTGGAGCTTAGATATTGTCCGGACTGGGGCGGTATACTGATCATGGGAGATACCTGGATGAGGGGAAATCCCGCTAACATACTTGTAGAAATGATTATACTTTTTTTATTCTAGAAACGTTCTAACAAACTGTTCAAAAATACAAGCCTCATGCCGCATCATTTATTTGATTATTAGTTTTTTCCGCGCGCTCAAGTCTGCTACCCAATGTGGCTATTCGGTAACACGGCGCTGCAAACGTAATAGATTTGTTGGCGACCAAATTGAAAGATAAGATGGTGTTGATCTTTCAACTCCAGAGGGAGGGCGGCGTGATACGAAGTGGCGAGGGGCGCCGCCTGGACCGCGGAGAGGTCGGGCAGTGCGCGGCGGGCGCGGCCGAGGTCGCGAGTCCGAGTGGCTCGTGACGGCCGCCGCCGCCGCGCCGGCCGCCGCCGGCGCCGCCGCCGCCGCCACTGCATCTATGAAAAGCAACGAAGGGCAGACGCATCCTGCGCCGACGCGCCTCCTTCGCCGCCTCTTCGCGCCTCCTTCGCCCGCTCCTTCGCCGCCTCCTTCGCCGCCTCTTTCGCCGCCTCCTTCGCCGCCTCCTTCGCCGCCCTCCTTCGCCGCCTCCTTCGCCGGCCTCCTTCGCCGCCTCCTTCGGCCGCCTCCTTCGCCGCCTCCTTCGCCGCCTCCTTCGCCGCTCTTCGCCGCCGCCTCCTTCGCCGCCTCCTTCGCCGCTGCCTTCGCCGCCTCCTTCGCCGCCTCCTTCGCGCCTCCTTCGCCGCCTCCTCGCCGCTCCTTCGCCGCCTCCTTCGCCGCCTCCTTCGCCGCCTCCTTCGCCGCCTCCTTTCGGCCGCCTCCTCGCCGCCTCTCCGCGCTTTCGCCGCCTCTTTTCGGCCGCTCCTCGCCGCCTCCTTCGCCGCCTCTTTCGCCGCCTCTTTCGCCGCCTCTTTCGCCGCCTCTTTCGCCGCCCCCGCTTGGCGTCCGCTCTCCCCGCGCAGAGATGCACGCGACGTCGCGACGGATGCTTCTATTTGGAAGTGTTGCCTGCTCGGGCGGCCGTTTCTGCTTTCCTTATCTACTTGCCTGGCGTTCTTCTCTTGAGCGTTTACTCCACGCGAAAGGACCTCCTTGCGAAAGGACTCGTCGCCCTTCACGTTCCCACCAACTCGCTGCGCTCTCAAGGATGTAGAAGAAAACGGGCAATATGTTGATTTTTTAAATTATGGTTTTAATTTTTTTTTTTCAAATTGATTTTGATAAATCATTTCATGTGTATAAACTATATGTAACTATATCAGATACTCCCATTTTTTCCGCATTTTTTACAATTTCCACAATTCGACTGTTCTTTTTTTTAATTTCTAGGTTAATTGTTCTTTCTAAACAAATATATTCATTTTTTTTGTAAATAATTTACATTTTCTGAATTGTTTCTGTGCTTCTGCAATGCAAATTAGTGCGTAGAAAGCAGGTTTTTCAAACTAACTTTTGAGCCTTAATCAGTGTCAGCCATTCAGAAATAGACTTAAAATTTCAAGACAAAATATACTTAAAATTTCTTAAGTGCTTATTTTGGACGTTTCCTCCCTACACATTCTGTATAGTGTCTAGTCTTCTTCGGGCTCCCGGGTGAAAGGAACTCGCTTCCGTGGGATCTTACCGCACGACAGCCTCTCCATGGCCCGCGCGCCGTCCCCTTCTACACGATCTACCTCACAGGAAATATTTAAAATGCTTTCCTCCAATTTCTAAGCTCTTGGGCTCTGGCAAAACATGATCCGTCTCGTTTCTTAAAATCTTGTCTGTGATCGAAATTCCTCTCAATAAAAAAACCTCGCCCACCAGGAGATCTCGGCGTCCGGAGATAAACGACCAAATATGACCCTCTTTCTTTAATTTTGACTTTTGACAAAAGTCGTACTTTATTTGAAAATGAATCACTGCCAACTATATTTCCAATTTGATCATATCGCTTTCAGTTCTTTGTTAAACGACGACGTGGAACGAGGAAACGTTGATAAACGGCGTTGAGTAAAAAATAAAATGTTTCTGCTTCGCAAAGGAACAAGATCGTTCCCAAAGGATCGGCCCGTCTCCGTGGGGCAGGGGAGTGCACTGGACCGCACGCGGGCGATTAGCGATCGATCGGGGATTAAACGGTCGATTGCACGAGAGGCATTCGGTCGCAATTGAGCAGACGCAGAGTGGCCCTATTCATTTTGAGTCCAGTGTTCTTGGAGCTGATTCTTCAATTGAGAATCTTTTCGAATTGAATAGACCAATGAAAATTAGTTACAAGCCAGAATTTTGAGTTGACACCATCACGATTCCCTCTGAGCTAACCTATTATCATTCACTATTACACGTTTCTATTTTTTAACAATATGGCAGTGTAACATCTGTCTGTCTTGGCTCTCCACTGATTTGCATGTGTTTGGCAAATTATACGAGCCTTATCTCAAAACTGCACGAGTGTGGTATATCATAATCTCTCACTGAGTCCTTCCATTGTTAGAAAGTAAAATTAAGAGTGTAAAATCAGGGATTAGAGGACGAGGAAACTTCGCCCGCGCCTGGCCCTCTTCCCAACCATCGACAGCGCGCCCTGGTGCAGCGCTTGTCTTAATCGTCGGGGGTTACGGGAACGAGGGCATTCTTCAATGCCGACGCGCTCGTATAATGCTGCACTTAACCCAGCTTGCAGTCGTTTCGTGAGGATTACGGCGGTCACTGTCTAGCTGTTAACCTTGTAGATGCTCCATGACAGTTTTGTAGATCTCTTTAACATACGAAGATGTGATGTGCTGCTCAGTATATTTGTACGGTGATGCATTTTTTAGCGTCTCTAAAAATGGCAATGAAATATATCAAATATCTAAATAATGATCACGTTCTTATGGCCGCTTTGGATATGCATTTGACTCGTAGCGAGAGCTGTCATTGTGCTTCGATTGTAACAATTAAGTTGCCAGGAATAGTGCATTAATATACAGCAAGTTTTCTTCTACCGACATAATCCAATTGTTTCCTGTTACTGGAGGTGACTGAAGAATGTATTCTGAAAATATTCCGAAGAAGTAAAAAAATATATCGAAACAAATGAGAAATTTTAAGAAAGTTCTATTCGAAACATACTGTTAGCAGAAGGATTGCGTGTTTAAAAATGTGACAAGCAATGGAAGGAAGATGTACGAAAGATCGTTTGTGGGCTGAAGGAATCTTTCGCATGGTTGATCATCAGGGCTAGGATTTACACCTAATAATATGTACTTAAATATGTGAATATATGTGCACTAAAATTTTCAAAGTGTGGAGTAAAATGTGAACAAAAATAGAATAAAAGAATTAAAATAATAAAAAATGTATATATATATATATATATATATATATATATATATTTTATACTATTTAATATATGTGCTTTAATTTGCATAAAGATGAACAGTCAAAGAACTTAATTTTAATATTAGCTATAGAACAAGATTTTATCATATACTAAACTAAGCATCATTATTTAGTTGCTGCAAGAGAATAATATCGAACACATTGCAAATAAAATATTCAAATAAGCATAGATATGCGAGTTTTCCTTAAGTATGAGAATATGTACTTTAGATGTGGAAATATGGAAAGTACGGATAATCAAATATGTTTCAGATCACTTCAAAAACCACAATTCATAAACAGGTCTAAACGTTGGTCGAATGAATGAACAACAAATATTCGTACCTATGGAATTACATCAAATCCTATCCCTGATGATCAGTATTCATTCACCTGGCATGAATGTTTAATGCAGACTCTTCAGAAGCATATTAAAACATTATCCATAACCCTCTACCATTTCTGAGAAGAATGTATTAGGAATTTGCCCTCAAATAATAGTTATTTCGTACATTTTTCATACTAATTAATGGATTATTCTTATTTAGAGCAAGCTTCTGGAGAAGGGGACAATATTCTTCGAGGAGTAAAGATCATGTCACTATAATAAAATCGGCAGTAATCATAAACGTTTAAGTTTATCGCTAAATTACCAGAGAGCGGAATATACTTAAATTTAACTTTGAGAGAATTTGGTGAACTACTTCTGAAGACCGATATAACAGAAATTAAACTAGTGATGCTACAACAGCATATACTTCTTGCATTATTTTCACATCACAATTTTTGAACATTCAGAGATTTCAACGGAAGTGAGATCTACTTAATTCTGTCTTAATAATGTCTGTCTTAGTTGTGTCCATGTTCTATCCATGAAAAAAAATGGAGAAAATGTTTGGAGCTCTTTTTGAAAAAAAATTAAATAATTTGCATTAACTTCATGGAGATATTACACGGAAATTACGCTTTTTTCAAACTAATTGTAATGACCTTTTTATACGTAATTATTTAGAACAGATTTCTTTCAGAAAAATCTATCATCGATGTTGTACTTTTAGTATGTAACCTTTTTGCAATTTTTGAAAATTCAAGAGTTCGCGAAGTTACGACTAGCGCCACCACTGTCTTCTGATACATTCGAGAAGCAAATTTATAGAAAAAAGTGGAGCAGTTTCCGAGACAATAACTATTTTAAAATTCCTTATATTTCAGGCAAAATTACGCGAAAACTACTCATACATTCGAAAACTTGTATAGGACGTTATTTCACGATCATGCTACTGCTTCAAGATCTGTCTTTTCTATTCCCAGTTGTCGAGCGGTTGTTTTGGACCCTGAAATCAGAGAAGCGTTGTCATATACTTCCACTTCTCCCATATAAGAAACCTTTTCCCCCAAAAAATTGTAGTATATAGTTTTTCTAGACCTCTTTCGCTGAGCCTGATAGATGAATTTGTCGTGTAGCGCGATTTTCTCCGCGCCACCGGTTCGATGGCTTGCCTCTCGACGTCTTTCATCCGAGCGCGCTCGCTCGCGACTCGCACGCTCGGAAGCAGCGCTTTGGGAAACGCTGTCGAGGGTGATGGAGTATGATGGGTGTCGTGCATATTAAAAAGCGAATGATGGAACGAAAGGTTGGGAAACCGCGAACCCTGTGAACCTGATTTGTTCACCAATACTTTTACGTGGGTTCGCCAATGCGACAGTCGCCGTAAATCTCCATCCCGATAAAACACCGCAGTTAAGGATCGCTCTACTGCCTCCCGACGTTCCGTATAGGCAGCCAATTCTGTTTTCTTTCACATAGTTCTTCATTTAACACTGTTTCCAATGTTCTTTTCTCCAGGGTTCGTTAGTTTCTAACCTTTCGCGGCGTCACGTGTTTCTACAGAAGGCGAGTGTTAGAGCATCAAATCCCGATGTGGTCCAACAGATCCACTTCCGAATTGAATTCAATGGTCATTATAAGTCTCAATTTCAGAATGTTAGCTGCGAGTGATGGTAAAGAAAGACCAAATAACTTTCATAAGAGAGATACTACCTATAGAAAGTGTGTGTAATAAGACTAGTAACTAGGCGAAGCATGGGAATGAAACAGATGGCATTCAAGATCTGGGGGCGTCATAATAAAAGTCGATTTTGCAGCTAAATGGGAAACAAATTTTTCGCAAAATTTACTTCATTTGCTAGTTAATTAACTTTGAAAACCTAATGTTTGTTCTTTATAAGCATCGTCTGTTAGGGAAAAGGGCAAATGCTAATTTATGGTAAACGAAAAGTACGGCGAGATAAAAATAGATGTCGCAACTGCTGTTACCTCAAACAGCACTCTGTAATGGTCAAAACGTAATGCCTTCCGCCGGAGTTAAAAGGACAACCTTGTCTGACGCAATGTAGATACCGCTATCTCTCTGCGACACGTGTGGACATAGCAGTTCCGAGATGGAAAGTAGTGTGCATTCTTATTTTATTGTAGAAACAAAATCCGCGGAAATATTTAGGAGCGAGGGAAAATAGGTTTAGGGGAGCCGGCCGGGCCGCGCCGCGCCGCAGCTCCTCGAGGACGTGACGCTGGGCCCAAGGTCGGGGCGGGGCGAGGGGGCGGAGGGGGTCCAGAGGCGGAGAGGAAGACAGAGAGCGGCGCGCATTATTGATCCAGCCTCCGCCGCGTTGGCGTTGGCGCTGGCGCCGCAGCCGCCGCTGCCTCTGGCGCTACCCTGACCCAGGTTTAACCACCGCCGCCGCCGCCGCAGGGGAGCGCCCGCTCCAATCTGCTGCTGCTGCTGCCGCTTCGCCCTTCGCTTTCAGCCCAACCCTCCCAGCCGCACAACTGCAGGGTTCGTGCGGGGAAACAGGCGCTCCTAGACCAGAATGCACGACGGAATCTCGGGCCAACAGTGTTTGTAGAGTGAGGCTGGATTATAACTATTGAATCATTAATACTTCCTCAATTACTTGAAGTGGACACTATCGGGCACAATAAAAGCAACGCTCTTTTTTTATCAATAGACTTTGAAATATGGAAAAATTATATTTTGGGTAGCGTGTTTAATTATGCCTAAGAGAATTGGTTACCTGAGACAACACCAAAAATGTAAATTCTTTGAAATTCAGTAGGAACAACTGAATCGATTATTTCGAAAACGCCACATTTAAGCTCGCCATTTGACTCAAGATTTGTTTTTATCTCTGTTACAACACTGCATATCTGCTATTCGTTCATATAAATTTAACCGTTGGGGTTAATCTGAATAATTTGAATAGATCACTTCTCCAGAGATCTCGCGGTTTCTATCAATACGCGTGCCGAACAGCTGATGGAGACGAGATCTTTTTAAAAGGCAGAAAAGAAAACAAAATAAAAAACGATTTAACTGTTGAACTGAACTATTGTTTAAGACAATGCATGATGTTCTCACATTTCATGACTTGATCTCTTATCATCTAATTGCTATACGCAGCTCTAATGAACGAATAAATAAATAAATAAATAAAGCTAGTTTTCATTCTAAAGAACTCTGACTTTCTGGATTACATGTAGCTTGCACCTTTCGCTCAGTAATGTTTGCACCCTACACCGGTGAATAATTTTCAAAATTGTATAGAGTTCGTTCGTAAATTAGTAAATCTTTTCCATTCCACTGCACAAAAATCGTATATTTTCTTCTTTCTCCTTTCATTTTCATTGAACAGTCTTCCCACATAAGCATTCAAATGCCAGGTGTTTTGCCAGTAGTCATATACTAAATTATATTTGATGAAAGTGGAGATATTTCCGACTACAATTAAAGTAATGTGGAATGAATAAGGGTAACTTAAACGATATGCATCGATATAGAATCATGGTATGGGCCACCGCTTCTTCACGATTTTTGGACATATTTTCATTTAGCGGTCTTCAGCTGAACACGACTTTTTTTACTACTACAACAAGGATAATAAGAAGTAAACCAGCTCAAATCCAGCAGACAGCAACTAGCATTTTGGTCAAGAAACAGAAGTATTAAATAATTACAAACTTCAACCCCAAAAGCACTCAGTAGGAGTGATGACACATCTGATAGTGAACAAACGAAAAACCATTTCGATGATATTTCATTGTTAAAACTTACTTGCGTGGCGAGTAAATAGCAGGAATAAGAGTCATGAAAGTGTAGGCCACAGACGTTCATTTTAGTGCCTTACATGCTTTCATGATATGATATCTTTCTGTCTCACGATTCAAAAAATCGACCAAATCATACTGTAACAAAACCCCACCCACCCTCCGGTGTTGAGTGCAGGTGCGTGGATGCACGAAGCGACGTGGCCACGTCGGACGCGAATGCCCTGCCAGCTGGCGGTTGCGTGCGGAGACTGTGGCCTCCTCTTGCCAGTAAACAATTTAAGCGTGAGGTGGACGCACGCGTTTTTGCGCTGCTGGATTGCCGGTTCCGCACCGCTGCCTCCTCCCCCGTTGTCGTCGTCGTCGTCGTCGTCGCTGCCAATACCGCCTCGAACTTCGTTGTCGCTGCCACCTTCTCAACTTCCAACTTCGTCGCCGCTGCCACCTTCTCAACTTCCAACTTCGTCGCCGCTGCCACTTTCGACTTTAACCATACGATCTCTGCTTCCTTCAACGTAGACACAACCACCTCCCTCTCGCCTGCTCCAACAGTAACAGTCCCCACCACCCCGTCTCCTCTGCCTCCTTCTACGTAACAGCCGCCAACGCCTCCGTCTCCTCTGCCTCCTCCAACATAGCTGCCTCCTCCAACATAGCTGCCTCCTCCAACATAGCCTGCCTCCTCAACATAGCTGCTCCTCAACATGAGCTGCTGCTTTTCAACATAGCTGCTCTCCAACATAGCTGCCTCCTCACTAGCTGCCTCCTCCAACATAGCTGCCTCCTCCAACATAGCTGGCTCCTCCAGACATAGGCTGCCTCTCCAACATAGCTGCCTCCTCCAACATAGCTGCCTCTCCAACATAGCTTGCCTCCATCAACATAGCTGCCTCCTCCAACATAGCTGCCTTCCTCCAACTTAGCTGCTCCTCCAACATAGCTGTCGGCCTCAACATAGCTGTCTCCTCCAACATAGCTGCCTCCTCCAACTAGCTGCCTCTCCAACATTAAGCGCCTCCTCCAACATAGCTTGCCTCTCCAACAAGCTGCTCTCCCTTCCTCCTCCCTTCTCGCTCTTCTCTTCATCCTCCTCTTTCTCTTTCTCTTCATCTCTCTTCCTTCCTTCTCTTCCTCCTTCCCTCTTCCCCATCGTATAGCCTCCCTCGGCTCACTGCCTCTGCTTCTATGTTCGCTGCCACCGTTTGTCACCTCATCACCCCCGTCAGCCTGCAAATGTGGTCGTGGTCGTCGTCGTCGCTGCCTCTTTTTCCGATGTCGCTGCCTGCCTCTTGTGTCTTCGCAGGCCATCACGCGCTTTGCCGGCGCTCTTCCTTCTTATTTAATTTAAGCAGGAGTGCACTCCAGCAGCTTTATGCTCGTTCCAAATGCGCGACCACGCCCGGAAAACGCGCCCACCTGGAGACAGAAGGTTCGCCCGCTCGCTGTTCACGACGGTCGCGTGATGCCGGTGGACCTCTTCAACTGGACCCTCGTTACAGCTAATTAGGGTGGACTCCACTTGCGTGTAGGAGGACTACACTTATGTTGATGTTAAGAAAATATTTACCTTCCTGATTATTAGGTTTTGATTTTTAAATCTCCTAAATTAGCTTCTTTAAATCAATTTTTATTTTTAATTAAATGTCGGTATTTAATGTTCACAACTTGTTGAGGAATCTAACGATTCGCACTTACATGGTGATACACATAATTAATTATATCAATTTAATTTCGAAATTTTTGAGCAGTAGTGTATGTTTGATATGAATTCTAAAATTATCAAACTTGAAGATATAAAAATATATTCTTTTGTAGTGTAGCCTGGTGAAGTATTTGTTATATGATTGTTCAGAGGTAGACTGAAATATCACTTTTCCCTACAAGGAAGAATATTCGAAAAGTAGCGCCAGAATGTTAGAAGTGAACATTTTTATTCATAATATTCAAATGCAAATGGAATGTCTCTCTGCTAAAAATGTCAGTGTCATTGTATTTGAGCAAGCTGTTAATAGGGTTTTCCCTTCCTTACTTAGTCACTCAACCTCTTGATTATCTCGAGGGAATGGCTTTGTGTTCTCATGAGTTTTCGATCATCAGATTGTTTCTAACGCAGTGTGTTAAGTCGGAAACCATGCAATGTCGCTGTGTCTGGCAGCGCCTTGAATCGGAGATCCAGAGTTCAAATTCCCGATGATGGCTCAATTTTTCGACACTTGGTGATTTTGCTGGATTGATATTCAGCCGTTGTTCCCGAGGAGTATTCTGCTTGATCATTAGTTTCTGCGTGGTTTCTCACTATTGAAATACCCGACGAATGGCGGAGCTTGAGCCTTAACAACCGGACATGATAGAGCCGTAGTATTTCTTCCTTTTCGTGTCGTAAATCCTTTCCCCGTACACAAGCGGGCGCACGCGTGGCGCAGCACAGCATCGCTCGTCACAAGACGACGGTTGTTCGGCACGTAACAACAGCGTGCACACACACGCACACAACGTTCCCGTGTCACTGGGGAGCACGGCCTTCGCGTGCACGGTGTACAAAGCGTTGAAGCGCCTGTTTTGCGTACGGGGTGTTGGGTGCGGGGGTTTGTGTGCCGTGTGGTGAGGGGACGTTGTGTGGCATTGTCCGTGAGGGAAGGGACACGTTTTTGTGTGCGCGTGTGGCGTGAGGCACGACGACTGCTCGTGCGTCGGCAATCGCGTGTGCGGTGAGGGATCGTTGATGGTGCGCCGGTGCGCGAGGGACGTTTGGTGGGGTGTGGCGGTGTGGCGTAGAGGGAGGGACGGTACATTGTGTGCCTGCGTGTGCGTGAGGGAAAGAACGTTTGTGTGTGGCGCGTGTGCGTGAGGAACGTTTGTGTGGCGTGAGTGTGTGTGAGGGGACGTTTGTGTGCGTGTGTGTGAGGGAATGCCTTTTTAGTGCGGCGATTGTGGTGTGAGAGGATGTTTGTGTGCAGACACCGTGCCCTCACGCAACACGCGCGGCCCACACAAACGTCCCGCTCACGGCCACACGCATGTTCGCCATCGACATAACCGCGCGTGGCACACAGCGCTCACGTCATCACGCAGCACAACACGTACCTCGCCCCAGGCACAAGCAGCACGACAAAGGATCCCAGTGCAGACAGGCACACGCGCACACACCATTAAACGTTCAGCCATCCTAATACGCGCCACACTACGAGAACGTCCCTCACGGTCCGAACACGCGCAGCGAAAAACGTCCCTCTACGCACAAAGTGCGCTACATAAGGTACAGCTCCTGGCCATTCTCAAACGTCCTCACGCACACGCGCGGACACGATTAACGTCTCCTCACAGCTACACAGCGCGCAAAACGTCACCTCACGCACAAGCGAGCACCAACGCACCTCAGGCGCAAAAAAGCGCGCACCATCACGTCAACCTTCACGGGACTCCAAGAGGCAGGCGCGACATAACAATTACGTCTCACGCACGCCGCGCGCACCAAACGTCCCTCAACGGGCGCCACTGCGCGACAAGACTCTCTCCTCAACGCACTACGCGCCGAACGAACACATACCTCACGAGCACACGACGTCGCGCAAAAAATTGCCATGCACGATCATAGGATTCTCAGACGAATGCTGACAGCATACTGCGATCAGCCAGGCACTGCACCGGACGACACGCGACACTAAACGTTCTCGCTGTGCACGCTTCCGAGACTAACAGGCGCAGCTGGTTAGAACAATGATGATCGCAACTCTGAGGCAAAAACCAACAGATCCCTTCCTCGAGATAATCAAGACGGTGAGTGGACTAAGTAACGGAAGCAGGCAAAGACGCGCTAATAACGTAGCGTTGCTCTCACGTCAACAACTCGCAAGCGCGCACGCAACCTCACTCGTTCACCTCAACGACATTCACTCAGTTTGCACATAACGAACCTTCACACGCTATCAGAACAAGACGAATCGCACAATAGTTCACCTTCTAACGATTCTTACATACTGTTCTGCGTCATCAAGACTCCTCCTGATAGGAAAAAGTGTATATTTTCATCTACCTACGCTGCGACACAAATCAGTCCTCAAAATCAACATCGCAGCAGCTCAACACAGTAAACCCTAGTATTCTTGTCTCAATCAATCTGTTCGCGCACGAGTAAATCGACCACTCAACTTGTCACATCACACGCGCGCAACAAACAGTACCACTTAACGTCTATCACCTGTCGAAAATTCGACAATTAACCCACACTTGGATATAACATGTCGCGACACAAACGTTCCGCTCACGCACTACGCGCGCCAATCGCAGTGAACGTTCCCCGCACACGCGCAGGACAATAAGATGGCCGGGTCCACCTACACTCCGCCCACTGCACGCGCCGCACATAACCGTCCTCCTACGCACAAACGCAGACTTGGTCAGCAAAAACCGATAAAACATACTCCGACACAGCTTAACTAAAATAAGAATGGCGTATTCTGCGACCAACAAGAAAGCTAATCGTCTAGGTAACTTTCGTAACAAATCCCAAGCAGACGCTACAAATAAAATCGTCAGCGGCAGCTCACACCATGGCGCGCTTATTCAAATACAGTCATTCTACAAACCACTACGCGCGACAAGTAAGTAGTCCTCTCGCTCTACACCAACACGCGCAATGGGAAAGTCAAACGCGCTCCTCTCAACCACGCTACGTAACGAGGGTCCGAGCGTGCACCGGACACGGATCACCGGACATCGCTAACCTCCCTGACGCACACGCGCGCGCACGAATCGTACACCATCAACGGCACCGACGCGAGCCGCCACAGGCGAAACGTCCCTCTACGCACACGCGCGTCTACCAACCGTGCTCACGCATGCGCACGCGCGCACAAACGTCCTCACGCACTCACTGCCTTTGCGCACAAACGTCCCTTCACTTCCGCCGTGCGGAATCGCGCGCGGAGACATAGCGAGCGTCCCCTCACGCACACATGCGTCGCACAAACGTGGTACCTCACGCACTGACGCGCGCACAGACAATCGTCCCCATCACGCCAGCCGCTGCGCACAATACGGGGTGCGATCCCCCTGCACGCCACCACGCGTCGGCGCAACAACTCAACGTACGATCTACCGCACACGACAGCGCAGAAGAAAGGCGCCCTCAGGGCACACCGCGAGACAACGTAACGTCCGTCACGCACTGACTGGGCCCGCAGCCAGCTAAGCGAACGACAATGAGCCGCGGTCACGCACGACCGCGCGCACAAAGCAGATCGGTAAAAGAGGTACAGCGACGACGACGACCACCACACACATTGACAGGTTCGCTCACACCGCACGCGGCGAGCAAACGTCCTCGAGTGATGCACGACGCACGCGGCACGAATACGTCGACTCAAACGCGCGCGCCACGCGCGCCCAAACGGCCTGCAACATCAGCGAGCACAAGGCGTCCGCCTCCGAGCGGCAGTGGAGCGCACAAGCGCTCCGCAAGGAGGCACACGCTTCGACTAAACGAGCGTTCGGCCGTACACGAGGGGAAAGGAGAAGAGCAAGGGGAAAAGAAGAGGAATGAAGCACAACGCACGCGACAAAAACGTACGCTCAAGGAGGGCAACGACAGCTGGCGAAACGAAACGTAACCTCACAGAAGAGGCAGACACGGCCGGCGCACAACGTCCCGGCAACAGGGGACGCAACAAGGAGCGAAGCGCGGCACAACGTCCCTCTGAGGAGCAGCCTATACGTATGGGGCACGGAGAGGCCACGCGAACGACACACTATATGGGAATCCCTCACAGCACAGCAACGCGCGCAGCGAAAGAGTCCCCTGCAGCCAGCTAGTTGCACAACGGATGGCGCCGACGCACTCAAGTGAGGAGGCAGCTAGTGTTGGAGGAGCCATCCTCGCGCTTACACTGTTTGGAGGCGTGATGCCACGACGCGCGCATCTCACGGTCGTCAACACGAAGAGACTCTGTTGGCGGAGGCCAGCACTCGTGTGGAGGAGGCGGAAGTCCACTACAACAAAGTTTCCCCCCGCGCCGCACGCGGCCCTCCACTCTCGCCTCCGCGCACCCTGCAGCGCGCACGCACTCGGGCCCGACCCCCTCCCCGCCCGCGCCGCGCAGCGCCGCTCCCGCCTCCTGCGCAGGAGGCTACAGACTATGTTGAGGAAGAGCAATCATTGCTTGTCGACAAGACGGATCACACAGGAGGCGCTATCGTTGGAGGCAGGCAGGTATGTTGGCGGGGCCCAGCTTGTTGGACAGGAGGCAGCTAATGAGGGCACGAGGAGGCAGTTCTATGTCACAACTACCCTGAGAGGCACACACAGCTCAATGTTGGAGAGCCTCGAGCACACAGCATATGTCTCGGTCACAACAGACGCGACGACAGCTCCATGTGGAGGAGCCGACACACACAGCATACTGTATGGAGAGGCAGAAGGCCTCACACACACACACCTCACACGAGCACGAGCACAGCCTCACACACACTCAATGGTCACCTGACACCACACACCTCACACACACACACTCCAGCTTACCACGACGGTCACAGCCTCAACGACAACGCAGAGAGACGACCGCCGACTCGTGCGACAGGAGAACGCTGTTCACTGTTCGGAGGCAGGCGAGAGGAGGTGGTTTTCTACGTTTAGAATCGGAAGCCAAGAGATCGTATGGTTAAAGTACCGTGAAGTGGCAGCGCGACGAAGTTGTAAGTTGAACAGGGCAGCCAAAGTATGATGAGGTCAGCGACAACGAAGTTCGAGCGCGGATTTGGCAGCGACCCCGCGACGACGAGACACGGGGGAGGAGCGCAGCGGCTGCGGAACCGGCAATTCCAGCAGGAACGCAAAAAACGCGGTGCCGTCCACCTTCGCGCTTAAACTGTTTACTGGCCAGTAGAGATAGGCCACAGCTGCCGCAGCAACGCCGCCAGGCTGGCATGCGGCATCGGCGTCCGACGGTGGCCACGTCGCTTCGTGATCCACGCCCTGGCACCAACACCGGAGGGTGGGTGGGGTTTTTGTTGCAGAGTATGATTTGGTCGACTCTCTCTTTGAATCGTGAGACAGAAAGATATATATCATGAAAGCATGTAAGGCACTAAATGAACGTCTGTGGCGCTACAACTTCATGACTCTTTATTCCTGCCTATTTTCTCGCCACGCAAGTAAGGTTTTTACAATTGAAATATCAATCGAAAAATGGTTTTTACGTTTGTACTAAGAGTGTTCATCACTCCTACTGAGTGCTTTGGGTTGAAGTTTGTAAATATTTAATACTTCTGTTTCTTGAACAATGCCGTAGTTGCTGATCCTGCTGGATTTGAGCTGGGTTTACTTCTTGATTATCCTTGTTGTAGTAGTAAAAAAGTCGTGTGTTCGTGAAGACCGCAAATGAAAATAGTCCAAATCGTGAGAAGCGGTCAGATAGCCAAACATGATTCATATCGATGCATATCGCTTTAAGTTTACCCTTAATATCATTCCCACTTACTTTAATGTGTAGTCGGTAATTATCTCACTTCATCAATATATAATTTAGTACTGAATACTGGCAAAACACCTTGGTCACTTTGAATAGCTTTATGTGGGAAGACTGCTTCAATGAAATGATAATGGAGAAAGAAAGTAAAATTAATTACGACATTTTTGTGCAGCTGGGAATGGAAAAGTTTTACTACATTTAACGTAACGAACTCTCTTCTTGCAAAATATTCACGGTGTAGGTGGCAAACATTACTGAGCGAAAGGTGCAAGCTACATGTATCCACGAAAGTCAGAGTTCTTTTAGAATGACAACTAGCTTTATTTATTTATTTATTTATTTCGTCATTAGAGCTGCGTTAGCATTAGATGTAAGAGATCAAGTTATGAAATGTGCGAAACATTCATGCATGTCTTAAACAATATTCAGTTCAACATTAAATCGTTTTTATTTTGTTTTCTTCTGTCCTTTAAAAAGACTCGTTCCATCAGCTGTTCGCATCACGCGTATTGATAGAAACCGCGGAGATCTCTGGAGAAGTGATCTATTCCAATTATTCAGATTTAACTCCAACGGTTAGAATTTATAGAGTATAGCAGGATATGCAGTGATTGTAACAGAGAAAAAAAAATCTTGAGTCAATGGCGAGCTTAAATGTGGCTTTTCGAAATAATCGATTCAGTTGTTCCTACTGATTTTCAAAGAATTTACATTTTTGGTGTTGTCTCAGGTAACCAATTCTCTTAGGCATAAATTAAACACGCTACCCAATATAAGTTTTCCATATGTCAAAGTCTATTGAATAAAAAAGAGCGTGCTTTTATTGTGACCCGATGTGTACACTTCAAGTAATTTGGAGAGAAGTATCTGATTCAATAGTTATCACAGTCTCACACTTCACAAACAATGTTCGGCCCGCGAGTTCTCGTGCTGTCTGTCGTAGGAGGCCTAGTTTTCCCGACGAAACCCTGCAGTTTGGTGCGCTGTGGAGGGTTATTGCGGCTGAAAAGCGAAGGGCGAAGCGGCAGGCAGCAGCAGCAGATTTGGAGCGGGCGTCCCCTGCGGCGGCGGCGGACGGATGTGGTTTATAAAACCTGAGGTCAGTGTAAGCGCCAGAGGCAGCGGCGGCTGCGGCGCCAAGCGCCAACGCAACGCGGCGGAGGCTGGATCAATAATGCGCGCCGCTGTCTGTCTTCCTCTCCGCTCTGGGGGGCCCTCCCCACCCCCCTCCGAGGAACGTAAGCTGAGGTGGGAAATAGGAGCCCCTCGAGCCCGCCCCGTATCGGGATGAGTTGGGAACAGAGTCACGTACCTCGAGCGAGCTGCGGGGGCGCGGCCGCGGCGGTCCCTAACCTATATCCACCTCTCGCCTCTAAGTAATTTCGCGGATTGATTTCTACAATAAAATAAGAATGCACACTACTTCCATCTGCGGAACTGCCTATGTCCACACGTGTCGCAGAGAGACTAAAGCGGTATCTACACATTGCGGTCATACAAGGTTGATCCTTTAACTCACAGCGGAAGGCATTAGTTTTGACCATTCACGAGACGGAATGCTGGTGTTGAGGTAACAGCAGTATGAGCTGATCATCTATTTTTATCTGCGCGCCGATACTTACGTTGTAAAGTAAATTAGCATGTTGCCCTTTTCCTAACAGGACGATGCTTATAAAGAACAACATTAGGTTTTTCAAAAGGCTAATTTAACTAGCAATGAAGTAAATTGTTGACGACAAGAATTATAGTTCGCAGTTTGAAGGGGCTGAGCAAACTCGACTTGTAAACTCGTATGAGCATGCCGCCAGATCTTGGATACATCGAGTATATCGATTCCGCATAGACTATCAGCATAGGTTAGTAGGTCTTGATTAACAACCCCACAGCTACCACACACAGCTTTTCTACACTATCCTAAACAGGTAGTATCTCTCTTAATGATAAGTTATTGGTCTTTCTTTACCAATCACTCGCAGCTAACATTCTGAAATTGAGACTTATAATGACATTGAATTCAATTTCGGAAGTGGATCTGTGGACCACATCGGGATTTGGATGCTATAACACTCGCTTCTGTAGAAACACGTGACTCGCGAAGGTTAGAATACTAAACGAACCCTGGAGAAAAGAACATTGGAAAGAGTGTTAGATGAAGAACTATGTGAAAGAAACAAGAGATTGGGCTGCCCTATGACGGAACGTCGGGAGGCAGTAGAGACGATACTTAAGCTGCGGTGTTTTATCGGATGGGATTTACGGCGACTGTGCAATTGGCGAACCACGTAAAAGTATGGTGAAACAAAGTCAGGGTTTCACAGGTCGCGGTTTCCCAACTTCGTTCATCATTCGCTTTTTAATATGCACGATCACCCATGTACTCCATACCTGACAGTCGTTTTCCAAAGCGGCTGCTTCCGAGCGTGGCGAGTCGCGAGCGAGCCGCGCTCGGATGAAAGACGTTCGAGAGGCAAGCTGCATCGATACCGGTTGGCGCGCGAGGACAAATTCGCGCTACACGACAAATATATCAGGCTCAGCGAAGACCACCTCTAAAGCACACAACAACACCGTCACATACATATCACAACTCCTCAAATTTGAGGGGGAAAAGTTTCTTTATATGGATGAATTGGAAGTATACCACATACGACGCTTTCTCTGAACCCACGCTCATCACTACACGCAGCTCTCAACAACACACCAGCACGCACAACTGGGAATAGAAAACAGACAGATTTGAAGCAGTAGCATGAATCGTGCAACACTCAACGCATCCTACATACACACACTCCTTCAGAGAGCTAATGTATAGTAGTTACATCTACTCGCCACCTACACATCTATCGACACTCAGCATCACTCTAACACACACGAGCCATCACATCTACTAAAATACTCTATCACACATCCACTATACCTCTCTTCACTCCACACCCAACCTCAACAAACAGCCACCCACAACCAGCTCAACACGAGACGAGGCACACAGAGCACCGACACACACTCGAGAAGCAACGAATCACAACATTACTAAAATTCCTTACTCATTGTCAGTGCACAAATATCCAAACCGTACGAAAACATACTTCAAAATACATTCTCGAAAACTTGTATATGGTGAACGCTTATTACATCACGAACTAACACCATTCAGATCGCTACTGCTTCAAAGAATCTGTCTTGTCTAAATTCCCAGTTTAGTCGAGCGGCATCTGTACATTTATTGGAGCGCCTGTAACACACCTCTCGAGCAACAGCAAGCGTTGTCATAACTCAGGACTATCCACTACCCTTCTCACACATCACACACACCTAGTAAGCATAAGCACACACAACCTTTTTCCCACACACTTACTGCACCACCAAACACACACAGAAAATTGAAGTATAAACACTCCAGTTCTTATATCTCATACATCTATTTTTTTCTAGAGGCTCTTGATTTTTCCGCTGAGCTCCTGATAAAAGATAATTTGTCGTGCGGTCTAGCGCGATTTTTCTTCCGCGCCAACACAGCACACCAGGTGTCATCGAATCGAGCATCTGCCACCACACAACCCACCCATCTCGAACGTCTTTTCACAATCACGATTCGACACACACACCAGTCGAACACACAACGCCACACCTCACACACATCCCACACATCTCACACGTCGACTCACCGACACCCACACTCGGAAGCTAGCACGCTTTGGAACCGCTGTCACACTACGCAGGGTGATAGGGAGTACATGAACTCACACATCACGACCGTCACACACATCACCGGTCAGAGCTCGCATATTAATACACGACAACACGCGAATGATGGAGACGAAAGGTTGGGGAAAACCGCGAACCCTGTGAACTGATTTGTTCACCACACTACTTTTCTACGATGGGTCATCCGCCAATGCGACTGCTCTGCTCGCCAGCCTAAATCTCATCACCCCATCACACAAAACTAACTCATAAAGATCCACACCCGCTCTACTCTACACATCGACTCCTAACCTGCCACTCCACTACCCACTTCCCATGTCGGTGACCCACGAGTTGGCGTCACGTATTGGTCAGGTCCTCTGAATCTCTCTGGTTTCTTGTGCGCCGATATTGTCACACCACTTGTGTGGAGATACCTGTTAACGAGTTTTAACGAAACCGATACGTCGGATTGTCGTAATGCTCAACCATTCCCAACTTGCAGGTATCAACTGTTTCTCGAACAGGGGCCTGTTCGACTCTAGTTTTTTCGGGAACATCACCGCCACTAAACGAGGCCCTAATGATCCATGTACAAGTTGACGGTTTGGATAATATCATATCAATTTCATTATTCTCGTGACTTAGTTTTTTGATATTAACTCTATTCCTTTAGCATAGTAAGCGAGTCCGTCACGAAGCACATGAATTGTGGTAAGACACTTTTTATTCACTATAATAACATGTAAGGGCAGGTGTTGAAGACCACTAAACAAATTAACGCTCAATGCAGCGCCATGGCAATGATTACGCAATTCTCGCTTAAATATCGCGCAATACAGATTCCAACTTTCTCCTCACTTCGAATTGGTGAAAGAACGGCGTGTGTCAATGAACGCGTGAGTGAAGTGAAGTAAACGTCTAAGAGGTGAAATATATGATCCCGAGAATGTTTAGGAACTTGCAGGGAGCGTCCGAGGCAGTGTCGTGATGGTAAAGACTACTGCTTCTATTGGCGAGGCGTAAGAGCTCACACGCGAGGGCCCGGCGTTCGGGACAGGAAGAATTTAAAGAGCTGAATTAAAAAAAGAGAGCCGCGTTAATCTTAAATAGTTCATGCGAACGAGAGGATAGTCCGCCTCTACCGCACCTGCACAGGTTCGGCTTTTCAGCCGGCGCGCGTAAACACACCTGTGCGCTGTGGGAGTAAAGAGCGAACAACTCGGATTAACCGGAACGCTGCTGTTCGTCAATCAAGACTAGTAACCTCCGGCGAAGCATGGCAATGATAGATGGCAATTAAGATCTGCGGGCAAGCGAGTCATACAGAACAGTTCGACTTTATGACAGGGCTAATTGGGAAAAACAATTTTTCGACCAACACCCCAATTTACTTCATCATCTGTAGGTTACTTAACTTTGAAAAACCTAATGTTTGTTCTTTCTAAGCCATCGTCTGGTTTAGGGAAGGGAATGCTAATTTATGGTAAACCCGAAAAGTACGGCGAGATAACACAATAAACGCACATTGTCGTCAACTGCCTGGTTATCCCCACCTACAACCCAGCAGCATCTGATTATGCGTCAATAACGTAATGCTTCGACGCGAGTTAAAGAGAACACCTTGTCTAGACGCAATGTAATTACCGGCTATCTCTCCTGCGACACGTGTGGACATACCCAGCAGCTTCGAGATGGAAAGGTAGCTGTGCTTCTTCATTTTATTGTAGAAGTCAACAAATCCGCGGGAATATTAGGAGCGAGGCGACACAATAAGGTGTTAGCGAGCCGGCGCCGGGCCCGCGCCGCGCCGCAGGCTCCTCGACGGACGGGACGCTGGGCCCTACAGGTCGGGGCGGGCGCGAGGGGCGGAGGGGCGTAGAGGCGGAGTACGGACCGACGCAGAGCGCGGCGCCCACACTATAATTGATTCCTACGCCCTTCCGCCCCCGTTGCGTTGGAACGCTGCGACGGCGCCCCAGCACCGCCGGGCCGCTGCCCTCTGGCGCTATACCTCACTCGCACACCCACAGGTTAAAACCTAAACCTCCGCCACGCCAACGCCGCACGCACGCGCGCCAGCGCCCCCGTCCACATCCTGCTAGAGCCTGCTGCTGCCACGCTTCGGCCCATCGCTGTTCAGACCGCACCGCCGCCACCTTCAGCTCGCACAACTCCGCAGGGTTCGTGCGGGGAAACTACAGGCGCTCCTAGACCAGAGCGAGCAACACGGAGATTCTCGGGGACAGTGTCTTGATGAGTGGGCTGGCATAATAACTATTCGAATCTTCACTACTTCCTCCTCAATTACTTGAAGTGGACACTATCGGGACAATAAATGCAGCTCTTTTTTTTATTCAATAGCACTTTGAAATATGCGAAATATTATATTTTGGGTAGCGTGTTTAATTTATGCCTAAGAGAAATTGTGTACCTGAAGACAACACCAAAAAGTAAATTTCTTTGAAATTCAGTAGGAACACTGAATCGACTTATTTCGAAAACGAAACACATTTTAAGCTCGATTTGAAAACTCCAGATTTGGTTTTATCTCTGTTACAAACACTGCCATATCTCTATTCGTTCATATAAATTTAACCGTTGGGGTTTAAAAATCTGAAATAATTGAATAAGGATCACCTTCTCCAGAGATCTCGCGGTTTCTTCTTAATAAAAATTACGCGGCCGAACAGCTGATGGAGACCGAATCTTTTTAAAAGGAGAAAGCAACAAATCAAAACGATTTAACTACTGTTGACTAACTGGACTATATTGTTTAAGACAATGCATGATGTTCTCACACAATTTCATGACTTGATCTTCTTATCATCTATTGCTATAAAACGCAGCTCTAATGACGAATAAATAAACTAAATAAATAAGCTAGTTTTCATTCTAAAGAACTCCGATGACTTCTGGATTAAATGTAGCTTGCACCTTTTTTCGCTCAGTACTTATTTTGCACCCTACCCGTAAACAA
>BOPP01000081.1:3412069-3444272 GCA_017312745.1 Gryllus bimaculatus
ACACACACACACACCTCACACACACACACCTCACACACACACACACACACCTCACACACACACACACCTCACACACACACACACACCTCACACACACACACACACCTCACACACACTCTAACATGCACTCCACTACCACCCATGTCGGGAGCCCAGTTTGGGAGCTTAGGTCTTGTCTCGGCTGTGGGAATGCCCCTCTGTGGGAGATACCTGAAGGGAGCGATCGTCGATGTCGAATCTCACCATCCATCAGGAAAGGAACGCCGCCACCTTTCGGGATAACATTCACCGCACTAACGAGGCCTAATGACCATGACAGTTGACGTGTTTGGAAATATCAATCAATCATTATTTCGTGACTTAGTTTTTGATATTAATATTCGACTTAGCCATATAAGAATCAGCACATGATTGTGGAAGACACTTTTACTAAATATTAGAAAACCCTATTCGCAATGAGCGAAATTACGCAATTCGTTTAATCGCTCATTCTACTCTTGTAGAACGGTGTGGGACCGGAAGGAGACGAAGAGCGTGAAAGACCGTGAAAGAGCGTCCGGCAGTGCTGATCTGCTCCTTGGCGAGCGTAAGAGCTCCCACGCGAGGGCCGGCGTTCGGGACAGGAAGAATTTAAAGAGCTGAATTTAAAGAGCCGCGTTTAAAAGCTCGCCGGCGTCCGCTACCGCACCTGCACAAGGTCGGCTTTCAGCCGGCGCGCGTACACACCTGTGCGCTGTGGGAGTAAAGAGGAAAACCGACACTCCGCTCTCAGGACGCTCATGAAAAGAGATATTGATGTCGTCGAAACTTCCAATGAAAAAAGAAAATTTCCCGTTCCATTATGTGGAATGATTGATTTGTGACAACGTGTCGTTGTACTTCATGCGTGAGGTGAAAGTCATAACTTCTAATTTGAGTTTGAGTAGACGTGCTTGAGTAATCCTTTTATTCGGGCATAGTCGTTAAAGTGAAGTGATGAAGAGATATGGGAAATGGAATATTACCGTAAGAAGTGCAAATGTGGTAAAGTAGCCCTTTCATGTGTGAGGAAGAAGAGGAAATTGTGAGTTATCGAGGTATCTGAAAGAACAACTCTCATGCCGGTGTATAAATTACAGTATGGCTGACTGCGGAATTTTACGGGCCTTACAGGTGCAGTCGTCAGACTGCATTGTAGTCATAAAATAAGTGATAAAATTATTTATAGTATTCAAGACAACTCGTTCTAAGGCTTTATTTATACCAAGAATTTTTATTTATACACAGTTAGCGTTTTTAAATTTTGGAAATGTTTTTATGTGAAACCTCTTCAAAATCGGTCTTAGGGGAGGGTAGTTTGGTAAAAACAGCATGTAACGAAAACTTGTACTATTATCGCTTATATCTTTCCTGACATACTACTTGTGCGCCCTATTTTGGTGTAGTTTTAGAGAAAAAGAAGAACCATTACTCATTACGCAAGTGTCGCGTACGTAGATGGCGCCGTTAGCGCTTCACGCAGACCCAGTAGGAACTAAATTTAGTGTCGGTCGTGGCATTCGGAGGCGTGGTTCAGCAGTGCGTTGGCCGATCCGAGCAGGAGTTGGATGGCCGAATCCATAGTGGATACTTCGATAATAAAAGATTTCTTAAGCAATAAGTGAATGCTGAAAGTAAATGGTCTCATTTAGAGCCCCGGTATTTCGTAAAAGTTTCTAATAAATTCGGAATAAGCTTCTTTAAGTGATCGGAAACGGGACAGTGTCATTTGCACCAGTTGTTTCATCGTTGTGGCCACGGGAGTGAACACTCCGACTACTCGCTTCGTAACTACGTTAAAGTCCTTACGAGTGAAATTCTTATATTTTTACACGACTGTTTGCTGATGCGTACAACGGGAAAATAATAGAAACGTTTTCGGCCGCGGAGCATCTGCGGCCTGCGTAAACTGCTCTCTGCTCGGCGATCTGCTGCAGGCGGAGTGAAATGGCGACGAAGTAGCAGGACTCGAATGTTGTAATTCACGGACGAAACTGTCTTTTCTGGGGCAGGAAAAAGTTAGTGACCAGATGCCTATGCGCATGCAACGGATACATGGTCATATTTAATTTTCCTGTTTTATGTCGAAAAACTATAGTTTATTTATTTAACATTAAAAACGGTGTTATGTACTATAAAAAGAAGTGCACCATGTGAACCGTTGGAGTAGGAGTGTAATTCTATGAAAACTGGATAGTTTTCATGCACAAGGAAAATTTTAAGATATTAATGCTGCTTTCGGTTTATATTTTTTTTTTTCGACAGACGATAGAGCTGGTTATAATAATAGTAATACAAATAACGATGATGATGATATGAAGAAAGATGAAGCGCAAATACAACTCCGCGTGAACTCTAGTTTACAAGGTTTTTCCTATTGTGGGCGAAAGTAAAGTTGTCAGTAATATATGAATATATAAAGTGATCATGAGGTGATATGTCAATCCACTGCATTGCTCCCAAATGGCAGTGAGTTGTACACAGGCGACGCTGTACAAAAGTACCAAGAAATTCGTATTTGAATCCATTGATGACAAATATTAATATATTAAAAATATATTTTCCCGTTTTCCTTTTCTGGTTTTCTCTTAAAGAAGCGAAACCTGACTCGGTATTTTTCGAACTAACCAAACGCAACGGCAAGTGTTTTTTGTCGTGTTATCACCGTATCACATTTATTCGATATTTTTTTAATGTTGTGCTTACCTTTTTAACCAAAAACTCTTGCATACCTATTGAGATGCAGTGAAGGCTTGTCTTAAACAAACCATTTAAACGCAATTAACATTGTTCAAAGTTAAAAGAACTTAGTTTCTCAACCTTTTCTTTCTAAAGAAGAAAAATACATCTAAGAGTCGGGCCCCAAACGCTATTGTCTTCGAATTCTTTTTACAACCGGTCTTCACGCACAACACAATGCATTTGTGCTGTTACGAGAGCCGCGCATCGCCTAATTGCTTGCAAAGTGGTTGCTCTGTTATCTTAATTGTCTCGTAATTTCAAGGATAATTTGCTCTTGAGAACCGACTATGTTATCGAGACAAAGAACTCGGTTTTGCCCGTGGTACGTCTGAAACGAAATAACAGCGAACGAAACGTTGCAATAGCCCGGTCCACTCCACTCAGAAGACAGTAATGACAATTTAATTCTGCCTGTACTCAGCCGTCAAAAAACAAAAGGAGGGGCGATGAAAGAAGGAAACAAAATGAGATAAGGAGCTGACTAAATAATTTGGCCCAATTTTCGCCTCTTGCTCCGAACATCATTTCAACTACGTTCACGGAAACCACTTTTAACTTGTTAACGACAGCACGCGTCGCTATCCATGAAAGGTAATACAGGAGAGAAGAAAGTAATACTTACGTCGGCAGCAATAACCTAACATTTAATCATTCGAACTAAAACATTCAGTGGATACAACTCTTGTTCCTCGTGCCCCTTTGGTTTGCTAGTCCGTCGTGTCTAGACATTGACTTCCATCACAATGTAGGGTCATGCATCATATATCATCTCGATTACATCTTTCGACTATTTGTAATATCAACACATGCAATACGTAAAATGTTCTTTCATTAATTTTAGTCTCTATTACTATTTTAATTGCGATTTCATTATTTTAAAAAAAGGGGGCTGGTTTATACATATTGGTATGCAGGATCAGATTTGACAACTGTTTGCTCTTGGGGATAAGGAGTGACAGCACTAGCCAGGAAGCGCGAAGCGAGTTGATGAAGGTAGCAGGAGGTAGGCTCTACGTTAATGTGAGCATGTAGAAAGTATTGATCCGGGCGCTGTCATTCTCGGAAAGATACATTTAAAGCAAACGCGATCGGCGGAAGTGCTTCTCTGCGTACAACCAGTTCCGATAAACGTACCGAAAGTATACATTTCTACCCTTCCAATATTCTTTGTATTTTACCACGTTCAATATAAAAGATTTAAATTTGATTTTTACTTGAGTTTTATTTGTAATGAGCTAAGGTATGTGGTCGATTCAGAATGTTAGACTATCTACTATCAAACCATTGCTACTAAAATCATATCTCACAACTATAAATGAAATTGTTAAAAATATTATTGGTACAAGTTCCAAAACATGTCCAAAGGCTTGACAAAATGACAAGCTATTTATCTCTAAATTATTCCAAAATGTATTTTTCAGAAAGAAAAAGAGGAAAACATCAATATGATTAATTTCTGTCACAGTGAAAATAAATAGGGGGTAAATACGATAGTTTTGTAAAGAAAGTATAAATTTCATTTTATTTCGAAGATATTAACATAAAATGATTTTTTTATAATCATCACGGTTCTCTCCATTCTCTAAGCCAACGATGACGAACGTAACACTTAAGTTCGCGATGAAATTAAACAAATCGAGTTCTCCCACATCTATAAATCCAATTATCGCTCGAACGGAAATGGCCTCGATGCAAAAGACTGTAACCCTTTGGAAATGTAGAATGCTCTGGAAACAATACTGAAGAACCATTCACCGGGCTGGGTGAACAGCGAGCATCAGGAAACGCGCTTACAGCCCACTGCCGGACAGGAGCGAGTGCTTTTGCGTTCTGCACACGGGAGTTGGCAGACGGCCACGAGGCCTTGGCCGTGTCCCCAAACCGTTGGCGGACCTCCTTGCATACACACGCACTCTAGGCACGTCTCGACGAAGAGCTATGATTCTAATAATGAGCTTCGTTACGTGTATTCTGTTTCACAGAGGACGCTTCTCGCGCTTTGATTTACATAGGTTCATTAAGTGTGTTTTGTGAGGTAGGTCAAGAGGTAACGGAGTTGTAAATAAACGAGCTCGTCGCTTTCTGCAACTCGAGTGTTGAACGCTTGGCGAGAGCAAACTGTCGAAAGAGTGTTTAGCGAGTGAATCATCACTTCGTGTTTCGAGGTCTGTTCGTACTCGTTCTTCATTCGAGTAAGACATCTTAATGTGAATTAAAACTTTCAAAGATTCTCAATATTCGTAACACATTTAACATATTTATTATATATGGCAGAACTGCAACAATAATAGCTATCGAAGGTAATAAAATATTTTTAATCGTTGTTTTATCGGCATCAGTACTAACAAATAATCCTTCTCCATATTCTCGCGGTAAAAAAAGTAGATTTCTTCTCAGAGGGCACGATAAGAAGTGAGAGCAAAATTCTGTTGCTAAAATGGCCTTTTAAATATGGAAGTGAATATTTCTTGTTATTACATTTTGTCATAAACGTTTTGCTTACTTCATGCACAATTCAACTTAGCGTAGTACAAGAGCGACTGTAGTGATTCTGAAGCTCAAGAAAACGTGCGCAGATAGCTTTCATCCTTCATACCTCACACACAGTTTTTAACTGCTTTTAACATTTCAACAAATGAACATAAATTGATAAATGAATGGAAAAATAAATAAACGAATGGGAAAAATTATTAAATAAAGAAACGAATGGGAAAATTATTAAATAAAGAAAGAAATGGAAACCTAAATAATTTAAATAATTACATGGAGGTAGCACAGTCATGAATAACGCTCGACGAAAAGCAAAGGTGGACTTCGTACTTCCTCCACTTGAAATTACGCATAAGTATGTATTCTATGTATAAAAATGTATTCTATGGAATCCATTCATTGAAGGCATTCTCCCCTGGTCAAAAACGCTGTTCTTGTGTTGGAGGAAACCGGAGAAGAGGAGTTTATCAAGGCGTGACCTTAAGCACTGGATGTAAGCGTTCCTTGGAAGACGAGATTATCGCGAATTCCCGGAAAATTTTCAGTAGAGCAAGAAGTGTCTCACGAGTTCATCGTGCTCTTCGTAGTTAGTACTGAGCGTTACACCTTTCTCAAAAGGATATGTTAATTTCACTTTCATGTCCGTTGTGAAAACTCAAAGGTTGCGTTCCAGAAAATGACTATTTTAATGGTGAAGTTGGCCACGCCTAGTATTTCAATAAAGAAAGGCATCATATATTGTAATACATCATGTCTGATTTACATACAGCGTCAGGAAGTGAAGAGTCGTATCACAAGGAAGTGAAGAGTGCGAATACAATATCCAAATATGTGCTGGTGAATGGCGATAATTAAAATTGATACTTCAGGATTGCATGGTTATTACTTTAGTAATAGCAGACACGTAATCTAAAAAATGCAGAAAAAAACATAACGAATTATGAAGTGAAACTGGTAAGCAAACATTCCGCATTCTAGAAAAAGCTCTTCTTTAAGATCTTTTCCATTGGCAATGCAACGCGGTGCATGCTTTACTCACTTCCGAGCCTCGACGACGGAAGTTTCTTCCATTGACCTCCTCATTCCTGGGAAGATGATCATGATAGTTCTTTATTTCATTCTATTGTATGAATAACGGTATGGATAGTATGTGTTGTGAATGATAACGGTGGAGTATAGATTAGGGATAATCTGATAAAATACACGGGTGTGATGAGAGGCCAACCTCGTCGCAACCAGATGGTGAACACACCCGTGCCCCACGCTGGACTGCAACACTCGTCAATCGGCACCCCGTGTAATTGAACACATCTCGAAGCCCCTGCGCCAGCCAGGCCGGCTTTCCTGAGGATAGAAATAAATAAAGCATGACCTTGTGCAGAACGCGCTTCTCAAGGTATACTTTACAGGCGGCTCCACACATTCGGCATTCGCCGAACAGCGAGCTGCTGCTCACCCAATTCCGAACAGCTGATGTACTCGGCGAATGTTCGCTTCCTCTGATGTGTCGAAAAGACCAACACGCGATGGGTAGGGTGAGCACCGAATGTTCGTCACTCGGCAAATAACAAGCAATTTACCCACACTGCTTCGGATTCAGTGAGCGGTTGCGTACTACTCGCCGAATACCGAATGTGTGGAGCCGCCGTATGCTTGAAAGAAATGTTGAGTTGCGCTGCCACGGCGACTATGAAGCCGTCGACTGCGAACACTTCTCGTCGCGGGCGGAGCGGCCAGAGAAGCACCCATGCGGCGACCGGATGCAGGGGAAGGCGGAAGGCAGCAGGCAGCAGGTTCCAGGGCGAAGGCTGAAGCCATGACGGCCCCTCGCTGTGCGCTCGGCCACGCACCCCCTTCTCTCTTGCTTTTCCGACCGCTGGCCGTTCTCATCTCAACCTGTGCTTTCGCTACCTCCGATCATTGGTTTTCCCGGTCAATGTTCATTGAGGGAACATAGGCGGCGAAGGAACGTTTTCATCGCGTGTTTAAGTTTCGTGAATATGCGCCGAATTATTTTTTGGGGTACGTTCTAGTTTGTCTCTTCCACACCAAATTTTGACTGGGCATTTCCATGCCAACGATTCTTACTAATAATTTTGTATTTCCCTCTCCCGGTTTACATGAAAATATCCTTTATATTGATTTTCTATTGTTTAGGACGCAAGGCAATGCACCCACGCAGCTATTGTGTGTGAACAAGAAGACTAACTATACAATATAATGGGTAATCCATTATATTCTTTCTTTGTGTTATTTCCTTCTTGGGCTTATAC
Source organism: Gryllus bimaculatus (assembly GCA_017312745.1). Taxonomy (NCBI): domain Eukaryota; kingdom Metazoa; phylum Arthropoda; class Insecta; order Orthoptera; family Gryllidae; genus Gryllus; species Gryllus bimaculatus. Next base: position 3,419,593 of record BOPP01000081.1, read on the forward strand.
TTCTTCCTTTGCATCTGTCGGTTTACAAGGAAGAGAAACTAGACCAATAACGATGTGCCTTTCAATTTATGAAGTTAAATGGTGCAGATCCTGCTCACACATCTCGAATCATTACACGATATTAAACGCGCGTACACACAGTGGCGTAGCAAGCACAGACCACTCGAGAGGCTCTGGGTGTTTCTTTCTCATCTAGAAAGCACAAACACACGCACGAAAGCTGTGACGGTGACAGCAAGACGATAGATGGAGACGTTGAGTAACAAAGCTTGGTCGGAGGCCTTCGTACACCGAAGAAGAACGCTTCTGTAGGATCTCAACGAGGCTTAGGGTCCAAATCACCGTCCGAATTATGTAATACATGAATAAGCGAGGGTATTCTTTGCGCGTTGGAAGTGCTGAGGCAGCGTTCCAAAAACAGTCGGCGTTTTGATGTTGATTGATGGATTGGTTATTTCACGTGTCCACGCCTCAACTGCTAAGGCCAGTAGTCCCGTGAGCGTGGTGCATCTTTTTATCTCCCACCAGCGAGGTACGGCGCCAGCCAGAACAATCTCTAAGATCTTGACTGGTCTCCCGATATTGTGATAGTGTGTGTGTGTGTGTGTGTGTGTGTGTGTGTGTGTGTGTGTGAGAGAGAGAGAGAGAGAGAGAGAGAGAGAGAGAGAGAGAGAGAGAGAGGGGGGAGCAAGTAAGAAGAGAGGGTACTACAAGAGAGTAAGGTAAGTTCGCGCGCGGTCAGTGGCTCTCTTGTCAGGGTAACGCTGCGACATTCGTCTGGTGATAATTGGAGAAACCACGGAAAACTACCGATCAGAGTCGCAGGCCGCTAGAATTCTCCTGTAAACACAGTATGAATTCGACGTAGCTATCTAGCTAATGTGGAAAATCCTGTTGTCGGGACTCCAATCCTAGAACCGCCCGGCCAAAGGCACTGCACGCACATCAGTTGATGCCCTGAGCCACTGCTGCCGCTATGTATTGATTTTCGAAACGGTCGCCCTCCCACTTGTCGCTGTCTCACTTATGTTGCTGTATTTATAGGCCGAAATTCACGGAAGCGTTTCATAAAAACAAGCACATATGTGACAACACTTTTGGAAAACTACCATTAATTCTGGTCCAGCGTAGGAATTAGTGCCTGCCAGAGAAATAGCCCGTTTTCGTGTCACTTATCCTGCCTCTCGGTCTGCGCTCCAGTGCGGTGCGACGGCGGCGCTGCCCTCGACCGACGGCGGCGGGCGGCGCTGAGTCCCTAGGTACAAATAGAGCACAGCCTGACCGGTCGCCATCATTAATGAATAGCTTCCCAGTCCTTATTTATTTTTGGACAACCATAATTAATATAGTTAAAATTATGCCATGTCATTTAATTTATTCAAATGCAGAATTTTTTAAAATTCATAAAACTCTTGAAAATTACGTCACCTCCACTCTCACCGTATAGCCCTGCCAAGAATCATGCAAAGTTGAGGAGAAATGACAACAATTGAAGGAGTGATGATAATTGTATGAGTATATCAATATTGTTCCCGAGCAGAATAGTGGTTGTCAGCACGCACAATACAGAATCGTTTGAACTTCTCTCACTACTGGATACAACATGTGAGAATCAGTGTCGCAAGGGAATACGCTACTCTCTGCGTGTAGGGACTCTTCCGCCCGCCGACTGCCCAGCGCCCCTGCTGGTGCCCCCAGCACGGCGTGCAAGCGCCCTTTGTCTCTGTTGCGGCGCTTTCCAGGTCACGGCAGCGAGCGCCCCTCCCTCCCCCGGCCCGCCCTGCCCCGCGACGCCACGCCGCACCACGCCATGGCGCCCCGCCCCGCTCCGCACCGCCCCGCACCGCACCGCTTGCCGGAAGCGCGTCCGGCCACTTCCCGCCCCGCCCGCTCGCGTCCACGCCCCCTCCAATACTCCACCACGCCCCTACGTGGGGGCGCTTCACTCACGTCCCTCACATAATGTGCCCTGGACGCCACCGAAGAGGTGTAAGAACCATGTTTTGTTTTTTCATTTTGGATTGGATTTCTGATTCATTTTGTCCGTTTAGTCCTCATTTGTTATTTAATTTGTAACGTTACTCAGCAGTTTCGTAAGTGAAACACATCTGTAGTAGAATAATTACTGTTCATTTACAGAGAAACCGATTTATTAACTTCATTAAATTACTCTACTGCGTCTTTACTCAAATTTAAATTGGCATTTGATCAGCTGGAACGCGATTATAACTTCGTACGAGGAAGCTTCATTATCAAAAATTTAATTTTTAACAAATTTTCCGATTGCATAACCGCGTCCCAGTTAATCGCTGACAATTCGCCTTAATTTTCATCGGAGTCGAGTACGACTTCTTTGAAAGCAATTCAATTTAAATTAATATCGCCTCACCTCATCGAATAGATGAACACATTTTAACTTATTTCCGAACAATTTCTTATAAATAATGTATAAAACGTATGTTTAGTTATCAAATTGACACAATTCCATCAAGTTCAGTAATAACCATTTCATGCTGCTGTAGTGCTTAAGACAATCACAATATTTTTGAAATCTGTTAAAAGTAGCCCCTGGATTTAACTTGAACACATCAAAATAGTATGGTGAAAATTGTAAGATTCATTTTATGTACAAAGCGCGCCCAATACGAATCTGCTGAGGTGCAACGCCATACAGAAAACTCCTTTGCATACTAGCCGTCCATTCCAAAACAGTCGGAGTGCCGTTTTCGGGGCGACCGGTTGGAGCGGTGGCGTCGGCATTATGTAATGCACCATATTGGGGTGATGTTGCGGATTGTTTTCGTGTCAGGTGTGAGTTGGAGTGAATCCAGGGGAAGCATTATAAGTGCCCTTGCAAGCCTGCAGCAAGACGCGCTTCATATCTTGGTCGCGGCTTCTTGCTGTGTATGAAACACAATGGATACAGTGCCCCAAGATTGAAAAGAGACAAATTGCTATTTATAGTCTTTTTTACTTGACTGTTCAATAAGAAATAAGCTCTCTAGCCATAGATATTAAACTAGGACAGTATAAGAGGATGCTGTTAACATTTGTGTTACTATGTATCCTATTGTTATGATCGTATTATTTTCAGAACGGAAATAGAGGAGTGAGTAATTTAAATGTTTTTGGTCTTTCCACTATTGAGTTTTGCCACTGCTGAAATACAAAAGTTTCAAAATTCTTCTTATCCTATCGATGTATAGAAGTCTGATAATGGGCTATAATCACTATATTCAGGTATTTCAGTATCACTTGCCCGATTTTCATAAGCAGTTTAGGATATATCTCTGAAATGAATATTTCTGCGAAAATAAATCTTTAGCTCAAGTCGTATAGAAATTGTTTTCAGAGCTGTTTGTTTTTATCTCGAAAATCTTGTTATACAGATGCTTTCGAAAATGCATGGGTTATTATATTGATGCTTTCTTTCCTTGTTCGAAAGAACATTATCATAAAATCGCTCCTTTGAGAGAGGCAACCAAGACATTCCAGACGCAGTCTCTTTCGAGACCGGAAAAGGTAATCACAAAGAAGAGAGATATCGAAATGATGATCAAAAGATGTGATATGTTAAAATTGTCGATATGTTCCGAAAATTGTGCCAAAACTGTATCAAACAATCAAACGGCAAGATAGCATACTTTCAAAAAATAAATTATATTAATGAAGAATGTAAACAATCCACGAAAGGTGTTGAAAAGGATTATGACTTTTACGCAGCATGTGAAGCCGATTTGAAAGTTCTTGGAACATTGTTTAATAGCGCCTTTACTAGTGCACCAACATTATACAAAATATTCGTTTGAAAGTAGTTAAAAATAATGAGAATACATTGCAACGAATTTCAAATTTAAATATAATGGGTTTAAAAGAAAAGTAAGCTTTTTGTAGTATCATTTTCGAGAAATACGTATTCTGACTGGCCTAGAGTATTTCAGAGGATTATATTTTCCAATTGCAATTTAAGATTTCTATAAGTCTTTAAACATTCTGAGAACCATCGTGTACTCCATCATATACATGCCGCATTTGAGGTACAGTTCTTATTATAGTTTCGGGGCTGCAATATAAAGAATATCTAGAATCCAGGATTCTAGTCCACTCTAGTGTAACATATTAAAGCAAACGCTGGAGAACCCTTTTTCTTTGATATCAGTGTGTTTTGTCCATGTTTAAAAGATAAGAATTTGAAGGGAAAAGCCATTGCCGACGCATGGCCGCCCGGAGGGTGGACATCGTATAAGCATGCGTCTCGCCGGTCTCTTTTGAAGAATTGCTTGTTCGAATGCCGCCTGGATGTATAAGTTTGTTGTTTGTCCATCTAACTGAAGAAAATAGGTCGTGTGTTGTATTACCACCTGAAATCACTCGCCTTCTAGGTGCATATAACTATCCTTGATTTGCCACACACTTTATAAAAATTAACTATTAGTCAACAAAATAAAATACATTTTTTATTCATCATAAACAAGAATTTTATTATGAGAAAACATCGAGTGGGCTGGACAATATACTTCCAATACCCCTACACACACGCGCACGCGCACGCGCACGCACACACACGCACGCACACACACACGCACGCACACACGCACACACACGCGCGCGCGCACGCACTACAACACACAACGCAGCAACACACCGCACACACACACGCACCACAGCACGGCACGACACGCAACACATACTATCCCACACGAACACATACACACACGAACACCATACAACACATGCACACACAAGCAACAACAGCACACAACACGCACACACACGCACACACAACGCACACACACGCACACACACCACGCACAGCACCGCACACAACACGCAACACACGCACACACGCACACACACGCACACGCACACACATGCTCGCACACGCACGCAAACACACACGCACACACGCATGCACACACATGAAAATCATGGGTGCGCCCCTGGTGACAGAGGAGGGAGCGGGAAACCAAATGTATATCGGGCGGTGTGTTCGCGGAGAGTTCAATCGGAATAAAGAATGGCCCAACGAAGAACCACAAATTCCATTTAATCCATGGTATGCCGCCCGTGAGCTGCCCGTCACTATGGCTGACAAGTTATAGTCAGGCTTTAGCCGCTTTAAGTGAACTATGGGAAGAGTGGTCATTGTAGCTGCATAAAATCTTTAGCGATCCCATCATTTCAGTGGCCAGTGTCAGTTAGATTTGTTTAGATGCGTCTTGGAATGTACACATGTCCTGTGTGCGTTAACTAACAAGGTCATTAATCCCGTAAGTAAAGTACATGTTTTTGATCTGGAGATGCGATCGCTGGTCCCGCTGGATGGCGAGATCTGGCGTCGACCTACTGTCGGCTAGCAGGGATTTCCCTAACCAAGTACTCCCACCATCGGTTCACCGCCCCAGCTGGGACCAGCTCTAAGCTCTCGACCGGTCTGTCCGGCAAGTGGGGTAGTGTAGTGCATGTTAGTGTAAGTGTAAGAGGTGAGGATGGGCCAAGGAAGATCGCGCGCGGTCCGTGACCCTATTGACCTGCTCCGGCATTGTAATTGATCGGAGAAACTACGGAAAATTACCGATCAGAGCAGCTAGCCACTAGGAATCTCCTCCAAACAAATACTGAATTCGACATAGGTGACAAGCCTGTTTCGAAGTTCCTGCCACCGTTTTGACTCGAACCTAGTGCACTCTGCTTATTCAAAAATTTAGTAAAAAAGTAGTCAAAGTTTGCTTCTCCGGCAAAGTTTTCTATCCTCCTCGAGGTTATTTTCTCTAAAGGACCCGCTTATAAAAATGTATTGTCAAAGTGATGGACTCTTTCCTCCGGTCAATTGGGGCTGAACAGAAACGACATGTTCGGCTGAGGAGATTCGCCCTGCAGAATAGTGGCCGAAGGGGCTTGATTGAGATGGTGTGGCTGGGAGAGGGGTTGAGGGGACGTGGCGGATCGGGGAGGGGGTTAGAGACGCGGCGGGGAGAGAGGATCAGGGGCTGGGAGAGAAAGGTCGAAGGGGTTTCCAGGTGGGTCGTTGAGGGGGCGTCGCGTGGAGAGAGCTTGAGAAGCGTGGTGGTACAGGGCTTGGCGTGGAGAGAGATTGAAGGGGTGGGCCGTGGCAAGGAGAGAGATGATGGGCGGGAGAGACGGTCGGGAAGGGTAGCAGGTGGGCGATTGAGGGAGCGGGCGAGGGGGGGGGGTTGAGGGGGGCCGGGATAAAGGTAGTTCAGTGATAAACCAAGGTGGTTGAGGGGCCCTGGCGGTTGCAGGGCGTGGCGTTGGAAGAAAGTTGAGGAATGGGCGTGGCGACGAGAGATGATGAAGGGTGCGGGAGAGAATAGGTCGGAGGGTATAGCTAGGCGAGTGTTTTAGGGGGGTGGCGGGCAAGGAGTTGGGGGGGGGGGTTGGGAGAGATAGAGTTCCGTGATACAGTGGGTGGTTGAGAGAGCTTGGTGAGGAAGATGAGCGGGCGTGGCTGTGCATGGCTTGGTGTGGAGAGATGTTTGAAGGGTGGGCCGTGGCAGGAGAGATTATAAGAGGCGGGAGAGAAAGGTCGGAGGGGTACCCAAGGTGGGTGATTAGCGGAGCGTGGCGGAGGGGTTGCAGGGGGCCGGGAGAGAAGAGGTTCAGTGATAGCCAGGTGGGCGGTGGAGGGGCGTGGCCAGGAGAGTGGTTGCGGGCGGGCGGCCGCGAGTGAACGGGCGCGGGCGAGCGGGCGCGCGCACGTTTTGCCTCTGGGCTGCGTGACGCGACCTCACGTAACGATGCCGGCGCCCGGGCGTTTTGGGCCGGCAGACATTCCACGCCCTCCCCCAGCCCTCCCTTTCCCCCCCCTGCGCCGCGCCGCTCCTTCCGCCGCTAACCGCGCACCGCAACCGGGAACCGGTCCGCCTCGGCGGTTACGTGCTCTTTGCGGGCTGGAAAACTATGCCCGCTTCAACCGAGAGGGTTCCTTTGCATTTTTTCTTCAACAGCGACGACGTCGAGTATATAGTCTCTGGCAGAAAAGTTTCATCGATTTATTCTTTTCTAAATAGTCGAATTAAGTGAATTAATCATCAAGAAAATTCCCGAGTTTTTTAAAATAAATTGCGCAATGAATCTAAATTCAATGGTGTATGACTCCAAACAATGGTAAATAAATGTCTAGCGCTTCAGAGTACACGAAATATTTGATTCTCGGTCAGGCTGGGCTTGAAACTCGCGGCAACTGTAATACTTAGTACTACATTAATTGATGTGAAATTGAACACAAGTTTTAACTTTAAAACTTTTAGATTGTTTTGCTACTCGGGTAAAACATCTTTGGGTAGACATGCCTTCTAGAACATAATTTAGTATTCTAAGACTTCATCTTGTTGCAAAATAAACTGTTAGATTAAAGCATCCATCAGATTAAACGCATTCTGCAAAATAACCAAATTTGAAATGTGTCACTTCTTGTTGCATCGAAGATATTGGCTTAAGAGAAAAACTATTTTATCAGCGCGTAGGTGGGTCGGCCTAGTGATGTCCCGGGATGCCGGATGTTCGTAGTTTTGGAGTCTCGACGGGAACAGGTTTTTGACACTCACTTAGATAGCTAGGTGCGGTTTTTCGCCTGTCTGGTGGAGAATTCTAGTAGCCGACTACCTCTGATCGGTTGTTTTTCGATGGTTTCTCCAATCGACACCAGACAAGTTGCCGAGCAGTGCACTAACAAACGGCCTCGACAGGCCGCGATTTTTTCTTCGTCCTTTTCCCACGCCTACCCTCTTCTTACCACGCTTAACTGTTTGCATGCACTTTCTTTATCCACGCTCGTCCGGATCCAGGTAGGAGCATAGAGCGTAGATCCGCGGTTGGAGCGGGTGCCTCGCTGTGGGAGATGGTATTGGGAAACCCCGTAAGCTGACCGTTTTGTCGGCGCCGGATTTCGCCTTCTCCGTGGAATATCACTGCCACTTCATTGGATAAAACCGTTCACTACATTTTTACGGGGACTAATGGGCTTCAAGTTCGACGCGACGGAACCATAATCAATAAATGACCATATACCACATTTTTAATTTCACAATATTTTTTCGTAACTTGCGCGATCTCAAGTAATAAAACTTCGAACCTCAACATTAGCAGGTATGCTGAACGTTACCCCTACGAAAATATTGACAAAAGCTTCGATTAGAATATAACGGATTGTTTAAGGAAAGTAGGTAGATAACAGAATTCAGCGTATAAACAGAAAATCTACAGGGGAGACTTGACTAGAAAATTGCCTGCGTCGTCGCGTGGCCCAAAATTTTGGGCCGGGGGGCCTTCGTCGAGAGATGTTTCTGTTCCTGCGCGTGCGAGCGGAAAAGCCACTGGAGAGGCGTTGCGGCGCGGTGGAGTGCCTTGGACAAGGCGCTGTGGCGACGGGGCCAAGGCGAAGCGAGCGGCGGCGGCGCTTAGCGTGCCACGGCGACGACGCACGGCTGGGCGCTCCCGCCCCCCTCCCCAGCACCCCTGCTCCCCCTCGCCCTCCACCTCCCCTCCCCTGCTCACCTAACTGCTCCGGAGCGTCCAGCGGCATCACCCTACTCTTCCATGTGGAACCAGGGATAGTTTCAGTTCATCCTGGACAATGAACAGGTTCCAAACAGCCCTTATTCGTGGTTTTTCATCTTCGAATCCTTGGCTTTTGTTCTCATGACAACCGTTATTTCCCAGGGTACACTACTCTTTAACAACGTTTGGTGCTTCAATATTCATAATATACATAATAACGTATTAACTTAACATACTTTTCTGGTCTTTGAATTTGTTTTCTTGGTTATGCGCAAATCACCTGTAATTAACTGATTAATTGAACCTAGAACTAGAACTTTAAGGAGTTTTTTTCGTCGTAGAACATTTTCTCCAGTTTGGCCCTCAAAGTTTAGTAGTTATAAATATATTCATAAAGATAAAGAGTATTTTGCAAAGTTGTGACGATTTCACCACACACATTCGGCAATTTAGAATTCGATTCGTTCTGTTTTATGATAGAACATTGTGGCTGCTTCATAAACGGTAAGTACTAATTCACGAAATCCAAAAACCCTGAAATTGGCCACACTCTACCAATAGAGAGTTTCTGACTACCGTTGCTCCCTGTTCCTCCGAAATGGAATTATAAATTCATTTTTATTACTGAAGATACGTACTACTTAACAATTCATGTATGTTTGCGCTACTTAGTTGTTTTACTTTGAAAATATAAATTCGTTCTTAAAATTGTATTCACAATCTTCTAAAAACAACAAAAACTTTCTTAAAAACTGGTACGCAAGTAGTATCAACAAATAAATAAATTTACTTAATTAATATAAATATTAATCATATGAAATCTTGCTTGTTATTGCAGTATGTACATTCGCAGCTGTACAGTGTTTACAAAGTTGGAATGGAGATGTAGTATCATTTATTTAAATATGATTTATCTACCATCTTCGTATTTATATCCTATCTCGTATGGTAAAGGGAATATTGTTGGACAGCGGGCTCCATAATCAATTACGTGCACTGTAATTGACAGTGTTTTAAACTTGCTATTCAGTGAGTCACATTTGGACTAGGCCAACCTAAGTTACTTAAGACTTGGTCACGCAGAGACAACAATGTTTGCGTACAGCTCTATTGAATCTATTTTCATGAGTATATTCAATATTTCTTTCAAGAGGTTCCGCCATTGGACGGATTTTTCTTTGCATGATACTAGGTCTTCACTCTTAATCGTATCTATTTATTGGAAGCGTTTCAGTGCCGTAACATACTGGCTATTCTTATCTCAGTTTTTTATGTCAAGTATTGAGGCTTCCAATTATGCGTTGTGAGTACCGGCAAATAGTTAATGTGTGCCAAATATTAAATTGAGAAATTATAAAGTTTGCCCAATGGCTGCGGTCGGAGAGACTGCTGTCGACTTGACAAAATTAGTTCTTTGGAGATGAAATATTGTGACAAATATAGGAATAGTGCGTATCGTACACCGGAATATTTCGAGTTGTCCAACAAACCCTGCCCTTCTTGTAATGCCAAAGAACGCGAAAAAACGTTTTGTTGTGTTAGCGCCAACCGTGCTCCCACTGTTGGCGCGCGCCGCGCGGCGCGACGCCGACGCGCGGCGGCGTGGTGGGCGTGCGTGGGGTGAGTGGCGGTGTGGCGTGAACCTGCCAAAGCGGTGCGCCAGCACGCTCGGCGCGCCGTTGCGATGGGGTGGGTGGCGCGAGGTGGGGGTTGGAGAGGGAGGGGGCGGGTCCCTGGCGCACCTGTTGGCGCGCCAACGTCGGGAATCGGGGACGGGGCTGCGGCAGCGGGACGCTGTTCTGGCGGGTTGCTGGGTCGCACCTGAGCGGTCTGCATTTCTTATAAGCTGTTCCCTCACGTGCCGCTGCCGGTAAGTGACGGGCGCGTAGAAAGCAAGGCAACCCCGGCGATATACTACATTGACCCGCAAAACCTGTTCGCGACGTCATTGAAAGTTTTCTGTGGAGACAATGTTAAGGTATTCAGGCATTGGTTAATACCTTTCATTCCACTGACTGGGGCAGCTTACAATCCACCTGCCTCCGACACTGGAGGCCGTGGTTTCGAATGTTTATCAGCAGACAACTTTTATATTATGTGGTTTGGTTAGAAATAACCACAGTAGTCGTTTTGTTTGAAATCTTCGAGAATTCATGGAGCAAGTTTACAAGTCCAGAGGGATGATTTCGAGAGCAGTAACACAAAATGAATGTTAAATAAGAAAGTTTATTCTTTCAAATTGTAACCATTTAAATCAAGTGGTAGATACAGAGCATGTTATCCCACTATTTTCCAAAAAAACTAGTTTTATTTTTTCCATGTACATAAGGTTTATAAAGGAGCCAGTGACATGAGTTTAATACTTTGTATATCCATTGAGACACTGTCTTGTAGACATAATTACACTGTAAAGAGGTCTGGTTACAAAAAGAGTCATGAGAGTCTGGGGGAGGTGGTCTTGAGAGTCTTCAGAGTCTACAGGTTCCATTTGAAAAAACGATTGAAATCGATACAAACCTTTACAATTACTTTCAATGACTAAGGTGTTATAGTAAATAATTCTCTCAATGATAACTTATAACTAAAGGAAATTTGAACAATTCTGTAGTATGAGATTAATATTACCAACTCAAAATCAGAAGTGATCAATCTTCAGTTTTACTCTGAAGCTACTCTGAAGCTATCCTTGGCTCTTAGGAGGTAGGAGAAGATATTGTACGTCAATAATATAATAATTAATAATTATATATTATCTATGGGTGTAAACAGAATATTTTTAAGGACAAACAATATAATCATAAAAGCGTTTGAGGGAATAAAGTTCTCATTAGGAAATTAATTTTGTATAAAAATTCTATGGTTTTGGATCCTATATCAACCATTTTTATAATGTATATGCAGCGGAGTAATTTCGATCATCAAATAACAGGGTAAGTATACAGAGTATAGTTTCACACGAGCGATTTTCAGAAATTTACCTTTTTGCTGAGACGCGCTTCGTTAGTCTAGAAGTTCGTCGACAAATTATGTCGTTCTCATAACATCGAAAAGCTTGTTCTTTCCCTGACCGTACTGATGTTGAACATAAAAGATAAGCATCACAGGAGGGTAATCTACTTTGTTCGGAAATATTAACGAATACTAACGGATACTAACGTTCGGATACTTCGAATCGGGTTGTGAATATTGGCGGGCATTTATCGAATCGGAGTGCGACGTTCTTCTCAGCGACTCCTGCAACCGGAGTTCCGTAACTGCAGCGAACCTTTCTGGGCAGGCAAATTACCTTCCATGTCTTATGAGCGGCGTTTTGTATCTCAGAAAAGTGCACAGCGATCCTATGGATTACTGGATGCGATAAAACCCGTAAATTGCGCAAAGGACTTTCATGAGTATATGTATTTCTGCGGGGGAAATAGTCAATGAATTAGTTATTGGTACCATAAAATAAACATTTTGATATTGATTTTTTATTAATGACATGATTCAGCCAGTATACTATTCACACATCACATGTAATTTCATTTCATAATGAATACTCATTCGCAATTACAATAATGGCGAAAAAACACTTTAACCCAGACTTGGCACTAAAAAAAGTGCTCCCGTTATTTTTAAATTACTAATTAATCACCTGATTGGATATAAATTAAAAATATATAACGTTTTTGTTACATAAACCGTTTCATAAATGATTTTTATTGATACCTTTGCTTTCTAACTATTATCTATAGTCTTTTCGTTCTCAGTGGGAAATCTGGTACTGACACGCTAGAAAATAATCGTCGTTTTACATATGACGATACATTAATTTCAATCGCATCCCGATTCTGTAATAAATCAATAATATTGTGTGCAGTGAGACACCAACGTTTTAATTATTGAAAGCGTTTCCACGAACGGAGGCTGAAAACCAGTGTTCCACAGCGCAAAATGGGAGATCTAATTTTCCTGTGGTAACGCGGTTAAAAACTCTCTGGGCGACGCAGTGTATCTGCGGTGACTAGTGAAAGGATTACATAAATGCATTGGACTGCCCTAGAAGCAAGCTTTATGTAGGTTTCGAGGTGCGAATGTAAACTTATTTGCTAATAGATAGGCTTCCTGGTATATTCTGCAGTGGTGGACAAAATATTGAAACACTTAATAAAATTCATAATTATCGGCCAATTTCTCTTTTGTCGGTTTAAAAAAAAATATTAGAGAGTCTGTTTTACGTACGAATAGAACAATTTTTTAGTGAACACGGCGCGTTTTCAGATTACCAACATGGGTTTCAAAAATCAAAATTTACGTAAACAGCCATGTTTTCTTTTCTTAAAATGTCGCGTCATCTATGGATCAAAACAAAGCACCTATTGGAATATTTTTAGAACTTTCAAAAGCCTTTGACGTCATTGATCATAACATTTTAGTCTCAAAATTATCTTCATATGGTATTCGTGGTGTTGCTCTAGATTGGTTATGTTCGTACCTTAAACAACGATCTCAGAGAGTATAAATACCTTACTGGAATAATGGAACATTATGTACACACCTTTCTGATTCTTTGCAAATTGCATGTGGAGTCCCGCAGGGATCGAGTTTAGGTCCTATTCTCTTCCTACTGTATGTAAACGATATGACCTCGAGGATTAGAAACGGAAGAACAGTTCTCTTTGCGGATGATACCAATATTCTTTGTAATAAAAAACTGTAAATAGTAAAATAGCAGATATTTCACATTGGTTCCGTAATAACAAATTAATAGTAAATGAAAATAAAACTGCTTCAATGCAGTTTTCCATTTCAAATAAAAGCTCTGCACTTCACTGAAAATGAACGGTGTGCCATTGACTGATGTTAAGGTAACAAAGTTTTTAGGTCTTTCAACTCGGTGAAACTTTAGATGGAACGTTAATTTCTATGAATTGAACCTAAATTAAGTTCTATATGCTACGCTTTCAGAATTATTTCAAATTCAATCAGCCTACACTCTGCTCGATGTATATATTTCGCGAACGTTCATTCCCGCCTGAGATACGGCATAATATTCTGGGGAAATACATCTTAGACTTCCCAGACTTTTAGATTACAAAAACGAATTGAACGAATAATAAATAAATCCACCTACGTGATTCTTGTAAACCGTCTCTTTATTCATCTAGAGATTTTACCGTTCCTTGCCCCTTCGTATATGAATCAGTGGTTTTTGTCAAAAATGACTTAAGGGCGGGAATATATTTTCAGCAAACGCCGTTGTCTATAACTACAACACTCGACATAGTAATCATATTCATCAGGTGACATTAAACGATTAAATTCGATACAACAGTTTTAAGTCCTAAGTAAAATCTTTCCTGCTGAATATCTTTTTCTATACGATTAGAGACTATACCCAGCATCCAAAAGGAAAGTAATATTAATTTTAACATTGACATTTAATGTATTTTATACCATTTGGATTGTATAATTGTAAAGAACCTGTAACAAGTATTGTACTTCAGCTTCTGGGTCACTGACCCCTATCTCGATCAGGTTTTTGTCCAGTTTCCCTGATTCTCGAGCAAATGTGGAGATGACCCCTTGTTTTGCTTCTGAACAAAAATGTAACTTCAAATTAACTTCTCCCCATAGCACGTCACACACAGTTTTCAACTGTTTTGGCGTAAATAAATAAATAAACAAAGCTATTTGCGTGTTATCACCACCTGTTTAACTTCCGAAACGCGTTGCAATTTTCATTCGTGAGCTGTGCTCTAAACTTTTGCAAATGCATCATTAGCCGGTTCCCTGAATGTGAGCAAATTGTTAGAACTGGTACAGGGACTGCTATTACCAAGGTACTTCTAGCTGGAGTGTTTCTTGTTTTTAAAGACACTATTTAAAACTGACCTCACATAGAACATTCGAAAAAAACGCATATTCTGAATACCAGCTAGGACGGAAGAGTATATGGAGTGATAGGCATATAGAAATGGAGTAGAATTGTGTCAAAAATAAGATAACTACAAAAGGGTCGGCACTGAATATCGCGTTCACAAAACCTGTCATCAAGCAAACAGTAGGAAAGGAGCTCCATATATAAGATATTTTCGGGCGAGTTAAAATTCCAATGCCACAAATCATTGAGCGTTTCCATTATTTTTCCACACCTGTATTTCATTTCAAACAATTACTGACGTAAATTTTTATTTTTTAGTAACTTGCATTCGCTTTGAGTTTTATTCGTATGTTAACTTTCAGCTAGGGAGGAAAGAGTGTGCCAGATAAAATACCTTTGCGAACTACTGATAAGGTATAGGAAGAATACAATCTTTAACTGTGATAAGAAAGATAGCGAGGAAACTACATGCTTCAGTGAACTTTCTTTGATAGAACCCGAAAACAATATACGGAGGGTGTGATGGGCTGCGCAAACTGGAGATATATTTTCAGTACTAGTAATTAGAACCTTCCCAGACACACGTCTAGCTAGTGATATTAGTTTGTTTGCATGGCTAGAATTTCATAAAATCTTTAAAATGTTGAATTGAGATGCATGTTCTACTTTCTCAAGAGATGACGTGTGTAATTAAAAAATACCTTTTTTTAACCTTGTGAATAGTATAATGGTATGTGCCGACATGCAAAAAAGTATGTCGAATTCGTAATTAATAAGTCCAGTGATATATTTTTTCATAATAATAATAATTAATAATGAAATGAGTGTATGAAGGTTATTTAAGAATATATTTATCTGTAAAAATCGTATTTAATGTTGATTCAAAAAGCAAATTCAGCATTTTACGTGTTAACTCTTCCCCTTTTTGTCTTTCTTAGAGTCATTCCCATTTCGAAATGTTGAAAATAGTTTCTGGTGGCATGTTCAGCTGCTTATAAATATTGACTTTCACAGAGTTGTGGCTGGGAAACCGTCCTTACCCAGCGTATTAATGTGATCATACCATGATTTCGAATGGTGACAAATTTAAACTGTACACTGAACTTTCAAAAAGTCCGCATTTCACTTCCATTTTGAATGAGAAAGCTGAAAAAGTATCCACTTTATATAACCTAAAATTTGTAATCAGATTTTTTTCCCGCAATGAGCGACTGCTGCTTCTACAGTTTTAAATGGTGTTTATTAAAGATTGAATTGGTGAGCAAGTTGTCCAATGTGATCATCGATTAGAACTTGTCATATTTCGAAGATTTTAAACTGAATTTCATTACAACTGTCAAAGGGATATCTGTTCCTTAAAACTGGTCTCTCATGAAACACTGAAATAATTCAAATACTTATTTTTTCTCTGCTTTCCATTTGTTAAGACTATTACATCTTGTAGGTGGACTTGATACTCAGGAAGTAAACACTCATAGCATCAGTTTCTTCTGATGAGTTCGATATCCAAGCTTTAAAAGGCTGTGGGTAGCGTACGAGTCGCCAGAAAAATTTGGAACGCATGATCGAGCGAGGTAAAGTCAGTGTTTGCTCCAGTTTCCGAGAGAGTGACCTGCGCCAATCTCTGAAGAAGTGGGTTATTATTCCTGGGGCAATGGGCAGAGCGGGCGGTTAATTGTCTTTTGCGTGTCTGGTCTACATGCGGATGGCGCCCGCCAGAAGAAGGCGGCAGCAAGAATTTTACAAGTGTGTGTAGAGCCGATTATATTTTATTTATGAGCTCAGGGTGCAATATTTGTAGGGTGCAAAATGAGACTTCATAGAACAGGTGTACGTCTAGGAAACGTTACCAATTACACCATGAATGAATTCAATAAAATAATACGCATTTATTATTGAATTAATACTCGTAATGTACATAGATGTCTATTCATAGGATAGTTAGCGCGAAATAGAGAATTCAATTTCATACAATGTTCAATGGACTTATAAGAGAACTATTTAATTCAGACTCTGTTTTTAAAGAATGTATATGAAAAGTTATTTACAATGAAAGTAGTGCATTGACTTTTCTTCATTAAGCACGGAAATGAATAGATGTTTAAGGCTCATTATTACAAGATTTGTGTCATTTCTATTTTCTATCACTAGTTCTTTGTCTTCAAAGTAGTCAATCCCATAATATTCTCATACTCTTACAGATTCCCATACTCTCACATGTCTTAGCTCTAAAAAGTATTTTATTTTGCCGTGTTACCCTGCGTTTCGTTAAACATTGCGCACCTCTTTACAGCTTATTTAGCTCGAAGGTGAACCTTCTTACAATTAATCACGACGTGAATCTACTTAACATAGATATGTTTTCTGTATTCCAACAGTCACCTTGTAGGTAATGCAAACAGGCGAAACAGTAATTCAGATTAGCAAAATCAGGTTTAGCGTTCATGTCTTGTTCTATTTCTCTCCGAACCAATAAAAAGAACATTTCATTATAGCGTTGAGGCCATTATTGAAAGGTGAAAAATCCCTGGCAACGTTTCTAAAGGGAGTGTCGCTCGGGGACGGAAGTTGAGATTGCGAAGCCCCCTTCCCCAAAGACTTGCTCCCGTTGCGGGGCGTCCGTGGGGCTGATGGTGTGCGTGGCGTGGCGTGGCGTGGCGGCAGCGGGCACGCAGTGGGCGTGAGGCAGGCGGAATCGCGCGGCCGCCCGGGGCCTCGGCGGCGACGGCGACTGCGCGGCGGTTCGTTGACTCCGGCCATGACGCGGCTTTCACGCTCCACCGCGGACGCCAGCCGAATCGGTCCGCGTTACGCGCCTCTCCCTCTCCTTGTCCGTGTCCCTCTCCTTCCACTTCGCCACCGCTCCTCCTCCGCCATCGCCTCTCGTGTTGTGGACACAGCGGCGGCGGCGACCTCCCTCTCCGCCGTTCCCACATGGTTCGCTGTGTCGGATTAGCTCTGACCTCGCGTCGCACGCGTCCTCACCTACGCGCAATAGTTAATCTCTACCCTCGATCTCGCTTGCACCCACTCTCCCGCATTTTTGTGTTGACAGCGTGTTATCCTTCTGTCATCCTCAAGTTTCTCGCTATTCTTCCTCATCCTACTTCACTTTCTTCTCGAGTCCCATTAAAGTCGTCTTTAAGTCTTCTTTTCATCTCGCTCTTACGCACTCTTCAGGGGGCTCTGACCACCAAACTATGTCGATGGATAAGGACATTCCTTAGTGAAAATTAATTAATAAAACTATGTACGAATTATTACATGATAGATTAAATAAAAGGGAAACAAAATGTAAAAATGGAAAACAAGACATCAGAAGATCAGAAGTATGAAAGAGGGAATATAATATTGGAAACGAAAGTAAAATATAAAGCGAAACAGCATAAGGACGGAATGAAGTGGGCGGAGAGGAATGGGGGCAGCGCGCCCCGGCCCTGCGCTCTGGTTCTCGTGCAGGTGCAATAGCGCTTCATTGGGATTCGCTGGCCGACTGAAACTTACATAATACGACCGGCACCGTTCCGTCGGAAACGCGTCAGCCCGCCAGCCCTTCTGGAGAGACCGGCTAAATATACCGTCGCTAGAAGTAGTAGTAGTAGTAGTAGTAGTAGTAGTAGTAGTAGTAGTAGTAGTAGTAGTAGTAGTAGTAGTACCGAGGTATACGACACCAGCTGTAGGTGTTCCACTCATGCTTACTTAAAGATAAGTGACTACAAAAATTGTCTGAAATCAATACAGATATTTGAATTTTTTCAAAAGTCTTTCAAATTGATGAGATACCACGTAACGGAACGCGACGAAACGCGACAATTGAAAATGTAAGACGTGCATTCAGAAATTGTCCCCATTGCAAACATAACATACTTGGAAAGCTATAACACTATATTGATGAATTCACGAAATGCATTCAATATAAAGACGGTGAACGGGTTTGGGGAAAACAATTATCTCTAATAATTGAGTTTTATCTCTTATTCTACCCCTGTTCACGAATTGTCTCCTTGCCGGGAGACCGGTGAAGCTCAAGAAGCGAAGGAGTTCGGATGTCATGAGAATGAGGGCGTTGTTTCGTTATTTGAATGTACGACGTGATTCAACGGCGTGCGTAGATTTTGTAATCACACCAAGAAATTGCACAAATATTATTTCCTATTATAGAAGCAACTGCTTAGTATCCTCCATTGTAACTAATTTTCTTAAATACGTTGTTTACAATTAGTTTTAGTTTTTTTCTTTTTTCTTACCAGCTCGCCAATAAAATATTTTGGCATAAAAGTGTTACAAATTATGCGTTGACACTCCACGGTTTTTTTTTTAATTGCTTAGACCGAATCATGCGAGTGCCTCGTCATGAACTGGGAACGTGTAGTGCCTTGTGAACTCCGAATCAAAGGTTTGAGGGCTTTTTTATAGTAAATCTACATTTACAATTAATTTATAATTATAAATTTATATTTTATTTATAATTAAGGTAATAAATTCGATGTCTTTCTGCTCGCAGGTCTGTGTTGTCGAAAGGCGATGTTGTCGTAAAACTAAGTCGATTCCTTTACGTAGGGTACGATAATGGATAAGCCATTAGCTCAAATATAGTTAACTTGTCACCCAACAGATAGGACACTAGTCAACATTTCATTTGTCACATTCTTAATTTGGATCCTGTGACTTGCTCTTTTCTACTTACAAATCTTGGAGACAAAAGGTCGTATGTGCATGCGGTTTCGACGGAAAATCAAGAAATGAAATAAGAGATAATAAAATAATAAACGAATGAATGTAGTATACTCCGACCTCGCGATTCCATGTTGAATGGACGAATGCATTTCTTTGAATGGAACAAGTTTTCAAGTAAACGAGGAAATAATGAAATTGGAATAGGACATTAATTTGTTTGTAGAGTTACCACTGAATTTACTATAAATACACGTTTTAGGAGTTTCTTGATTATTTACTTCAGATAAGCATTCTGGAGTGGAGGGCAATTTGATCTGGTGCGATACTTCTGCTGTTGCCGTAGTATTAGGATGTGCGGTGAAAATTTCCTGAAATCACTGTTCAAGTACTTTACATGTCTAAAAGTTCACAATTTTTTTAAATTCCGGGTGAGACATCGACTCAAAAGTTCCAAATTTAGTGTCCTTTACAAAAAATCTAAATTTAAAAAATGGAAAGACAGTTTCAGAGATCTTGTAGATATTTTCAAATTTAGTTACACTTTATTGTAACCGGACTGTAGCATTTTCTTACCAGGGGCGTACCTTAAAAAACCCTGCGTTCTTGGCTATCCGGGATGAGCCGCGTCTCCGGCAATTGTGCTGACGTTTCGGCCATCTTGCTGTGGCCTTCTTCAGAGCTATACTGACTCCGGCCGCGGAAGCCTACGAACCCTTAAAAAAACCCTGTTGGCCAGATGCCGGCTAATCTGAGTACAAAAACCTGAGTACAAAAAAATTCGACGTCCTGGTCTTGAATTTGCTTCAAAAGCTTACATTGTTCACGTTTTGCGCCGCTAATCCAACAACGTGAAAGACGCAGTTTGCCGGCGGTCCAGCGGGCGATCGCGGTTCGATCGGCTTGTTATGAAAGAAGAGAAAGCAAGTCCCGCGAAGAATTTCCCTCCCGGCGGCCGGCAGTTGCGACACGCCCCCTCGCGCCCCCCCCCCCGGAGGGCGCATCCTTGCCTGCGGGCGATAAGCATCTGGAGGACGTCAGCGGCCCTTATCGCGGCGGGCGGGCGGCGCGCTGCGCCCGGCAGGGCAGTCGATGCGGCGCAGTCATGCGGAGCTGCGAATAGGCCTCAACCTCGCCGCTCCACCCCACCCCCCTCCGCGGCGGACGGGCTCATTGAACAGTCGCTGGAGGAAGTGATGGCGGAGCGGCGACACGACGAGGTAAGCTGCGGCGCGGAGGCCGTGCCAGAGGATTGTGGGATGGTTGCAGCCCGCCGGGCGAGTGGATCGTGTGTGTGCTGTGGGGAAGAGACCTACACGGGAGCTCTGCATTACGAATTTCTCTAGTAGTTAGTGATTTGACCGACACGACAGGTTTACGCGTTTGGTATAAATCGTGTGATCAAAGAAATAACCGCCGGCCTGGATAGCCGAATTCGCTAAGGCTGAAGGGTCGAAGCCGCCTCGACTCGAAGGGTCGCGGGATCCAATTTCGATTTCGGGCATTGATGTTTGTTCGTGTTCATGTTGTCCTAACGTGTTCTTCCTACAGTTCATCAGTTAAAACAATGACAGTTGTCGCTATATAATCAACTTAAGTTGTTAAATAGCGGAAAAAAAGAAATTACCGTTGATTTTAAAATACTAAACAAATCGAAAATGTCAAAACAATTTACATGAATAGTAACAAAGCTTGCAAATTACTTTTTGTTGCAGAAACTCATACGTATCGGTTTATTATCTAGCACTTTCGACGAGTAGATAAAGTGCGTTGGAACAGTATATATTACCGTGCTTTACCTTAAAAGACTAACCACATTTTTTTTATACATTGACGTTATTACTACAAATATATTTGCTCATTGGGCTTTTTCCTGTCAGATACTATTGCATATAGAGAGGAACATTAATATTGGTTGAAGTGAATACTGTGGAGAAGTTAGCGCATACGTCGAAACGCAGAGGCTGGTAAATGGAGATACGAACGAACAAAATTTTCCTCCGTGCTCCCCTGCATGCTGTCGAGACTCGCGTGCTCTGTCAGACATGTCACGGTCGAATGACTACAGCCTCCGCTATTTCCTGTGTTGAGGTCGAATGATTGTTCCCATTTTTGCCAGTTAAATGGAGTTCTAAAAGCAATAGGCGAGGTACTGAATTAGTTGCGACAACACTTGATTGACCGACAAGAACACGGACGCGTCATTCTGTTTCTGGCATAAGCTTGCAACGTTTCCTACAACTCACCTGCATGTTGCCATTTATTCTTGGTAGATATGCACCATTTTGGTTGTGTAATTGTGAAACAATTACAGATCAATATGAAAATAAAACGTATCGTAAATCTGTTACCTAACTATGTAATTTATATTTCACAGAAGTGTTGTTGGAATAATGTGTGTTCTGGCGCTAGGACCTGTTTTATTGATTGAAATGTAAAAATAAATAATAAAATAAAACAAAAGTAACTTATTTTGGCCTTTGTAGCGATTCATATATATCCGAAGTATACATGAAAAACGGCTGTGTTGTGAGGGTATAAAAAATATTTTAGTGCAATAAGAATATTAAATCTCAACGGATTTTGCGGACAATTTTGCCAATGCCGTTACTTGATAATTTGAGAAGGAAACAAAATTAAATGTAGGAGTAAAGTAGCAAGTCCAATGCTTTTAAGGCAGAACCAAAAGCAATAGTGCTGACCCGGGACGAGATAAAATGGAATCAAAAAGATTCATATCGCTGAAAACATTAATGGAAGATTAAAATTGCAATATCTCCTGTAGTAAAACTCTTTTCATCTGGAAATTCTATGGCAGAGATAAGCTTGTGTTTGACTAGCTTACCAAGTTTCAGCTTGTCTTTAGTTGTGTAAAGCACTATCAGTAAAACGAATGATGTGTTATCTATGAAACTCACAGTTATCTCGGAATTTAAGTCTAGAATGAAAACAAAATTCCTTAGAATAATTTACGTTTCCTAAATCTTAGAATTTAGATTTTAGTCAAAAAACAGTAAAACGTGTATGTTACATATGGGGGGAAGATAATCTGCGCACGTTGTCTTCAGTTCTAGAATCCCGTCCTATCATTTTAACTATAAATAGTTGAAAGATGAATAGAAGTTAAGATTATTTTGATTAAGGAAGGATTAAAGATTAATTGAAATGCGCATGTTCAAAGATTGTAGCATAATTTTAGAAAAAAAAGCAATTCTTAAATGCTCGCGATAAGTTGGACACGAAATTCCAAAACGACGATGATTTCAAAAATTCTTTAAATTAAATTATTCTGGGTAATTTGAAATGGAGGTAATCCATTTTCTCATGCATTGGTGTGCGATCTTTGACACATTTAGTGCATATCAAAAGGACTTTTGATGGCAATGTCATCGTTCTAAAACTATTAAAGTCTAAATTAACAGATGAAAACATTTTTACTCGTGACGATTGGTTTTGGATAATTATTTTGTTTGCATTAACTTTAACCCAATGCGTGACGTGTTATAGAACTCTTTTGCATGAATGGTTCCTTCTGACTTGCACTTTACAACTATTTTAATATTATTCTTGCCGTGGATTTCCATTTCGAGTGCTGCGTTTTTGTGGAAGTGTTCTTTCAAAGCAAATGCTTCGCTTCGCTTGCTGAGAGCAGTGAACTAAGCTCCCACCATTGCCGAACTTCAACAAACAAACTTTTTTGCACAATTTCTGTTACAACGCTCCGAAAGTCATAATTTTCAGTCGGAAACAGTGAACTGGGGGCGTCCCGCGGCGCCGCGGCCGAGGAGCAAAGACACGCGCGAGTCTTTAAAGCTCCGCCTCGCGTGATTCACGCGTGATTCACGTGCCGCTTCGTTTGTTCCGGTTTCACAGCGCCGCCACAGTTTAAGGAAGAGTATGTTCAGGATGCGGAGCGCGTGCGGGTTCCGGCGCGTTTTTCGCTGCCGTCTGCTCCGGACGCCCGGGCCCCCGTGGCCCTACGACAACCGTGTTGACAACGCCAGGAAACAATAGCGAAGTTGGGGACTGTGTTGATTGTTGGTGTTGGTCCAGAGCTCGGGAAGAGCGATATGATACCGTTAATCTGGAGTGTAAGCCGTGCGAGGCATTTCGCTGCTGATAATTCTGCCTGCTTTTGAACAGTAATGTTTATGATGGTCCATTCTTTGAGAAAACCAAATTTGACAATGTTTCAACATGTATGTGTAGATTTTCTTTGTTTTGATGATACTTTGTTTTTTTGTCCTTGTACTATATCTCGTATATAAGAATTTAATTTTTTTAGTAGTATAATTAGAAGAACGTAAAAGGGAACTTGAATTTTAGTTTATGTAAAACACGCAGTCATTTACTGTTCTCTTCAAAATAGTTTTAAATGATCTTACGGGTCTAAATAGTGTTACGTGGGATTAACAAAGCTAACGTCGAAAAACCTCTTTTCTGACCCACTCTTATGTTCACATACAAAACATTTCATTAAACCTGCAAAACTTTCTTTCACACTAATTTAAAATATTAAAACATAATTCCAGCAAACAAATTCACATTAAATGCGCCGGATAATTAATAAGAATAAAACGAAATTTATTTTTACGAATAACCGATAACACTTTTCGTGACCCTTTCAAAATATTGTTCACTACGAGCCAAAATTCTGGCAACCCCCATGTTTTGTCTCTGTCTCTCGTGTACTGACGTGTACTATGTAAAACGTGAAGAAATGTTTAATGTGTGCAATGATAGCTTAGTTTCTTTCTGCAGCTAGGTATAATAAAGATTTATAATTGAATTTTGTTTACAAATTACTGCAATAAATGCATTACGAATTTTGTTGTAAACAAAAACTCTCTTTGCTTGATTATTAATTTCTATTTGAGGTAGAACATTTATTCTGTGAAGTGACTAAATCTAGACAAAGATGCATCTGCCCTGGAGTGACCCACGTGAGTCAGTCGCTCGAGCAGTCGCTTGCTCGTGCGTTAAGGAAATTGCTCCATCGACGCGGTGGCCTGAGCCGGCTTGTTTCTTTGTCACCGAGCCATCTCAATTGCTCCTCAAAGAAAATGATCGTGAGCCCACTGCTTTAACGAGTTGGCAGAACTAAACGATAATTTGTGGCCGTATAGAAATATATTTTGACATGCAGATGTTCAGGCATACTTGACAAATTCTCGGTGCTTGTCGCTAGGAGAGTTCCCATCGGTGGGTTGTCTCTGGTTTCTCAGTTTTCTTGGGGAAGTTAGTAGAAATGTTTACTGGATGCACATAATACATACTCCAGGGTAAATCTAAGTTATGGTTTGTAATATTCTTTGCAATGACATTTTCTTTGATCGAAGAGAAAATATTTGAAATATTGCTTTCATTATAAAAATGTTTCAAGGAGGTGCAAAGGATTTTTTTTTTGTGATCCTATCTGACTTCGACGACAAAGTTTGAATATGCATTCCAATAATAAATGTACACTTGTATTACTTTATGGCATTCGTA
Organism: Gryllus bimaculatus; assembly: GCA_017312745.1. NCBI lineage: Eukaryota > Metazoa > Arthropoda > Insecta > Orthoptera > Gryllidae > Gryllus > Gryllus bimaculatus. The sequence goes on from BOPP01000081.1 coordinate 3,444,140, forward strand.
AAGTAGCATCGTGTCAACGAGAGAAGTCTCATAAATCTTAAGAAGCGTGCTGTTTTCTATGACAGCGTATTTAGGCTTAGATTTAGACTTAGACGGTGGTGCTTTATCCCAAACTTCGCTCCCGGCCCCCGCT
>BOPP01000081.1:3466759-3505040 GCA_017312745.1 Gryllus bimaculatus
AGCGAAAGGGGAAGGCCGAAGACGCCGGGGTGGCTGGAGAGCCTGGCGGCGATGAGGGCGCTGGCGCCTGAAGCCCGGTCGCCTTCTCTTCGTCGCCTGGCGAAGATGAATCTCGTCTGTCGGCAGATTTTCGCCTATCGTGGCAAAGACGCAACATCGACATGGACAGCCGAAGGCAATCGTGGAAATGTGTTGCTAGGATGAAATATCTGTGACAATGCATCTCGGAATAATGTGTAAAGGACGGAGATGATTTTCACACTTCCTGTCGCCTTAACTTACATTTCCGAAATGTATTGAATTATGAAAATATGCTCTTTCAATATAATTCCAAATTTACTTGGAATGCCTACGTTTACATTTTAATTTTATAAATAATTGTTCTTATTTATATTTGGCCTTTACATCGATTGGCGACTATTAAGTTTCTAAATATCGTGGACTCAAATTCTTTCGTCTGACTCATAGAATAGACGGAGAGAAAACCCAGACATTCTAGGGGCGTTATATTTTTCATGGTAAGTGGGACCAGTTTGAGGCCATCAAAAAGTGCCGTGAGGAATACATAAAATCACTACGATGTACATCCAATCATAGTCGACGAGTTCATAAATAATCTCGCAGTTCATTGGAAATGATTAGTTATTTTACAGACATCGTGAGTTCAAAAACCTTCCCCTAATTTGAAAATCCTGCAACTTTGCGACCTCTTTCTCTGAGGCTCGGCCTTGAACTAGGGGAGAGAAGCGTCTGGCGCCCCCTCCAGGGCCGTAGTAAGCCGGTTAGTCGAATGAGAGAATCCCTCCTGTTGATCGCGATGGCCGTGCTGGCTACGCCGGGGCCCAGGGGAGCCGTGAGCAGGCAGGCCGCGAGGGCGGAGGCGGAGGCGGCGCAGGCGTCCCTCGAGGAGCCCGCACGCAGCGGTGCGGCGCGGCGCCGCGCGGAGCTAAGCCGGGCTGCGCGGCGTAGAGCGGCGCGCCGCGACCTACTTTTCGCGAACGCGGGTCACGTTCTGCGTGAGGAGCGAGCGCTGTGGACGCAGCGAAGGCCGACGCGCCGCCCGCCCGACATGCTGGCGCGCGAGCGATGTCGTCTCGCGTCTGATGGGAGCAACGGACGAAGTCGGTCTCGGGGCCAGGGGGGGGGTGTCAGCGCGGAGGCGAAGTGGTCTGGCAAGCGGGGGTTAAGCTCAAGACCAGCCATGGCGGATGTCTTCTCAAAACTCTGTATTAAAAACAAAACAATTTTGCATACTTCCAATGGTTCACTGATAAGAAAATGTATGTTTTTCTGCCTCCAGCAAGTCTTTCCAAAATCAACAAATAACGAAAAATATATTCTTAACATTCTGATAGTAAAACCCTTTTTAATTATGTTTCATAATGAATATAATAATGTTGTATGAAAATTGGATACGACAGTAATGTATATAATTATGAATTTTATAATACAACTAGTGAATTGTACTGCTTGATTAGTCGTATGAAGTATACTTGCTGTAACTTTTCTGATAAAATTTCCAGTTGTATTCATCTTCGTTTTCAAGGATTTACGGTTTTCATTAACTCTTGCACGTAATAGGTAACTTGAATGAGCGTTTTAAAAAATGGTGTTTGTATTTATAGTTTAATGCATTTTTCTGGCTAATTTTTCCTAAACTAGGATAAGATCTTAAGACTCTGACGTGAGTGTGAAGATCCGTTGGCGAACGAGGACCATCCAAGAGACGAGGCCGTACGTCACTTGCACTGAAGTGCAAGGGGGTGGTCCTACGGGTCGCGAATTTGGTCGACTTTCAACTTGGAAGCAATGTTCCCCGTCCGTTAGTGAGACTTGTGAGGCGTGATGTCATTCTTAATAAGATGAACAAATTGGAAAAGTGGCTGAGTGGATGACGTCTGAGTTTTTCTCAGTAGCTGTGACGAAATTTTCATTTGTGTGGTAGAAGCGTAAATGATAATAATTCGAATGTGAGAGGTTTCCATCTACTTTCGGTGTACAAACTGAAACTTTATTAGGTGGGAAAATATGTGAAGTTAATAGTAATTTAAATACTATTACAGATGTATTAAAGTTAGATTAACTTTAGGTTTAAACCAACGTTCACGCATGATTTAAACGCCCCTGTCTTGAACTGAGACGAGGAGTCTTTGCTATTAACTCTCACTTCGTCCTCTCTAAACGCTTTGTCACGATTTTCATCTTCAAACTTTCTTGCAACTACTGGATTTAGTCGCAAAAGAGCACCCGTGGGTACCGCTCATCTCTCCGTAGGTACTTCCTGGGATCCCTTAGTCCTTAGTGAAAGCCGACTCTCCAAACCAAAGCCACCACTCTAACGGCTGACGAAAGGCGAAAGATAAAAAAATTAATCATTATTGGTAGTTTATTATTAATTATCAATAATTAATAAATCATAAGATTTATGATACATTCTGAGCAGTGAGAATGTGGCCACTTCAGTTCAGAGAGTGTAGCTTCTTAAGTTTAGGGAGCAAGTGGCCTCTTCTGAACTTATAATGTTTGATTATTTCTCAGAGATCGAGCTTCCTGTTTGTCTGGAGTTCTGACACTCATCAGCCCGCAGCTTCACAGATATCGTATTCCAAGCCTGTGGTATCCTCGTTCAGAAATAGTTCGCTTGCCGTTTTCCCGGTGTTCGTCCTGTGTGAAACGAAACGATTAAATATTGTTTGACGTAAAATTTGGCAATAAAGTTGTGAAGTGGAGCTTACTGCGTAAGGTTGAAAAGCAAATTTAAAAAATCTTTACGTCAGAAAAGGTGCGGCCGTGAAAACACCTCTCACTTTTCTGACGACACTTTAGTTGAAAAATTTGTCTATTCTCCATATACCTTTCGTATGTAATTCACTTCGCACTATTAATAAAATCGCTGGTTCTCGGCATATATTTTTCAGCGGCGGCATTCATTAATGTGAAGTAAAAAAACATCAAGCTTTCATAATCACAGAAAAATAGCTGCACCTGTTTTCACAGCTGCAAGATTGGGACGTCTTCCACTCCAATTCCTATGTTACATAACGGTTTCCCCTGTTTGGATTTGCTTATCGTTACCTCGCACATTATCCAACTTATTTATTTCTCAAAACTTATCATGTTTTTCGATACAATTGTTTTCCTGGATAGAATGAAAATTTTCACAATAAAACAGAAACGTCCAATAATTTCTGCACTTGTACATATCGTTCTGATATTATTGAGGTAATTTTCTAATCTTCATAAACATTTCTTTTCTTGATCATAAGCTTTCGTATTCATCTATTCTCGAAGACTTCCATTGCTGCAGGTGAAATCCCTCTTGCATTAAAATTCAATTTGATTATGGATTATGGAGATTATAAATAAGTCCCAGAAGTATACTTTGTTCAAAAAGGAAATAATTCTGTATTTTCTACAGTTTTTAAGTAATTTTGCATTGTCCGAAGTATTTCTACACTTGTCGGTATTTCTTTTATGTAACTACTTTTATCACACTATTTTATCATATATATTATATAATGAAGTTTTTTTAAGACAAATACGAATATTTAGATTTTGTTTGTCGCCAAAGCATTGAAAATATTCGTGAGATCAGATTCCATGTTTATCCCCATTAATTGATTACAGTAAATTTTCTGCACGTGTGAAGCACATATATCTTATACTATAGAGTATTACATAAGTAGAAGCAAAACGACGTTGACAGTTTCTGGGTAAAAATAGTTAAATGTATCTTAACTATCCATTATATAGTATCCAACGATTGTACAAAACATACTTTGGTGTAAGCCTGTTGGCAAGGAACACGTCTCATCTCGTGGAGGTTAGTTTGCCCGGCTGTCAGTATTTGTCCATGAGCCTGGCTTGGAGTGGCCGGGTTCGTCCAGTGCCCAGTAAGCAAATCCGCCTGCCACCTGTCTCTGACCGGCAATTAGGAGGGGAGCACCGGCCCCTCCTTTGTTGAGCGGTGCGCAGCAGGCGGCCCTGCCAACGCCGGCCGCCGCCGCCGCCGTCGCCTGCCCACGTGCGGTTATTAAAGGGCCGCGCGCGCGAGTGGCAGTCGGAGCCGCCCCCTCGAGCCGCTTCCGGAGTTTTCACGCCTCGTGGCGCGCGCGTTCGCCCCCACACCTTGCCGCCTACACGCCGCGCCCTCCGCAACGCTCGGTTCCGAGCGGCACCGAACCCCACCTTCCCTCTTCCCGCCTCTCCTCTCCCCGCTTCTCCTCTCCACTCCCCGCCTCTCCTCTCCACTCCCCGCCTCCTTTCTTCTGTCCTCTCCCCGCCGCTTCTCTTCTGTCCACTCCCCGCCGCTTCTCTTCTCTCCTCTCATCTCCCAGCCCCTCCCCGCTCCGCATTTCGCTCTACTCCGCTTCATACCCTGCCCCTCCCTGGTTGTGGACCCGGCTCCTTGCTGCCCCGCACCCTTCTTCTCTCACGGCACCACTCCATGCCGCTTCGATTGAGCGGAGGCGGTGGCGGCGGCCTCGGCCTCGCGGGGAAGGGGACACACCGGGGGCGGCGCTATCGATTGTGTGGGTCGCTGCCCTGCCTAGCATCGATCCGGGCCCGCGTTGTCTGCGTCCTCGGCGCTGCGCCGCTCTCGGCCTTTTCTCCGGATCCTTTTCCCTGTCCGCGACGTGTACGTCTCCTTTGTCACACGGTCTCTTCTTTTCTTTTTTGGTCTCCGCCCCGTCGTCCCTCTCCTTCCACTCCCCGAATCCGGCCTGCCTCTCAGCCCTGCTAATCCCCGTCCACGTGTCGCGCGGCGGGCGGCCTCCGCTCGTGGGATCTCCCGGAGGGGATGTCGCGCGGCGCCCAGAGGCGGCGGCTGTGCCGTGTGCGTCGCGAGATGGAACGCGACGGGCGGGGGGCGGGAGGTGGAATGGGAGGATCCTCTCCCCGTGGGCTGGGCCAACAATCGATTTTGCTCAGAGGGGCGCTGCCTTGGAACTGTTCATCCTTCTTGAAAGGGGATCTGGGAGAAAATATAATGGATAAAGGAAAGAGAATTGGGGTTTAAAAATCTTGGAAACATTCGTTGTATATTTGAATCGCTGTTTATGTGTTGGTTCATTTTCAGTAGTTGAATAGCGTGCGAACATTACATCCAGGATGTTTATAAGAAAACAAATCGCATTGGGGGTTCTTTTTCCCATCTTGCCATCACTTGTAGTAATTTATTTTAGCGGGACAATCCGTCGATACTTCCTTTCTTTTCTTGGAAACAAAGATCTCCTTGAAGATAAGTATAAGTAATGGTCTGGTGTTGTCTTAGCGAGAGGTTTTCAACAGAATCACATAATAATTGTGTCGATCTATAAATAAATATACAAAGTTGTCTTATAGCGAGGCAGTGTGGACACCTGTACTTGGAGAAGCGTAGGTGGTGAGTCCTTTGCGCCATCTTATATTGGAGGAAGAGAGCAAGGCTATACCTAGACGCCACGGCCCATAGGCCCGTATGTCGTGGTCCTTGTCTTACCCAAGCTCGCACAACTTGAAGAAGGGAACGGAATTAAGGGAAGGATTTAAAATGAAGTGTGATGCATGGTGGTACAGGAGTGCACAGCATCCCAGAATACAATGTCCATGCCTTACGCGGAAATCCAACCAACAGCCCGGAGAAACGCGATACTTTGTGTTTGGAAGCCCCACTATGCCTTGATGCTCAAGCAAACCTCCGTGCTCGAGGTGGTATGCGAAGACGCGTTCTCCTTAGCGACCTCGGCTACCCAATCAACAAAACCTGAATTTTAGCGCCAGTTTGAAATATCAGGATTGTGCACAATTACAGTCACCACGACACAATAGTTTTATTTATACGTTCACAGATTATGGACCATTATAACAAAGTTCATTGATGGATACTCCTGTATGACTTGCGTTGCCCTACGACACATTCTGTAATGACTTTCAATCTGATTTCCGGCTCCATATTGAGATTATTGCAGTACTTACATTATTTTCTGATCGTGTGTCAAATGCCGGAATATAATGAGGGTTAAGTTTTGTGCAAAATTGAAAATCCAGATCAATCTCTTTAATTAAAGAGTTAATTCTTCTTTACATTTTCTCATGAAAGTCGTTTCCTGTATCCCCTATAAGCCTACCGTACAACATTGCGCATTACTGCTAATCCAGATTGAGAGCATTTGACTGTCTACACATTTTCACTTATATATTTTGAATGCACCTGAAGTGTATCCTGGGTATTGACAGTCCATGTTTTTATATTTTTTAATTTGATGTTTTGTGAACACTCTTTTTTTTCTTGTATTTCTTTTTAACGTTAGTGGTCTGGATAAGAAAATCTACAGAGATAAGAAAAAGGAAAATAAATAATAGGGAAAATCAATGAGAATTGTGATATTATTGAATATATAGTTCTATAGTTATGTTCGGATGCATTTGTGTGTCCGGTTATGTGGTTGTGTGATCGAAATCACATGTTATGTAGTAAGTGAAGTAGTGTTTGTACCAAACTCCACCTTTGATGAGACGAGATACCGTCAAGAATTCAGTCATAACTGCAAATCTGTTCTAAAGAATCATCCTCAGAAGTGATTTGAACTTACAGCCGAATTGTAACACGATTGATGCACATCACTACAATCTGAGATCGATGGAAAAGTATTTCGACTATGAATTCACCTTTAGCATTAGAAAATCATTCGTACAATCGGCTCTCAGTTGAATATTTTCATAGAGTAAAAGAATAAAAGGTCAATGTACCAATTTTCTCATGCCCTCAATCCTTTCTGAACTGTGCACTCCAGGTATCCCTTTTGTGAACTCTGTAGTGTAGCCCATGGTCGCCTGGTTAAAAACCAGTTTTAGACTTTTTTGGAGCAGGCGTGGTCGATACCTTTCCTAGTAACGCGATCCAGACCTCGGTTTTCCACACAATCTCATGTTGTAGGAGGTTTAACGCGTTACTTAATCTAAATCAAATATTCCCTACTTTCTTAACTTGATGTTTGACATGTAGATCTTAGATGCGGTTCATCTAATATTTACAGATGTTCAATGACAACATTCTTTGAACCATGATGGGTGTTTCAGATTTCAGTATTGCCAGTTGATTGCTGTAATGTAGCAATTAAATATTACATATGTAGAATGTTAAGCATCGCCCGAGAAGTTCTAAAGCTGTGTTCGTAGTTAATAATAAATGAATTAAACAACCGTACAGAATAACATCCGCGCAATCTACCAAGAAGCATTTTTGAACTGTTCGAAACTATCATCAAGAGGCGCATTTTATTCTAAACGAGTGGTGCTACAATAGCACATTGTGTTGGATTATTTTTGACGTTTACCTATTAGAATACTCGCTGAAGCAGTAAAAAATGTTTCCAACTTGCAAAAAAACATTTCCTCGCGCTTGGGTTCCAACTACATCCTAACGCAATGCACAAAAGATGGAGAACCGCTACAAACCCGCTAAAATGCCAGACTAAAATATGTGCTCTTAGGGGACTGCAAAACCCTCTATCTGAAAATAGATGACAATAAAATGCCTTGGAAAAGTGAGAAAATAAAGTATGTCGAAGTATTGTTAGACAAGAAACTTGTTAGACTAGGTCGAATTCCTGGAAACCCCATGTTCGCGCAGTAATCAAACAATACTATGCCAAAATATGAAAAATGTACCTGTTCGTAAATCAACTTTAATCACTTCATACCAAATGCACCGGAAGAGATGACTCAGTGCATCAACTGATGTCACTGCAGAGCTTCTGATCGGCAGGTTCTAGGTTAGATTCCCAACAGTGGCAAGATTTTCGACGCTAGCTTGTCAGCTAGGTCGAATTCAGTCGCTGTCTGGAGGACAATTCTAGAGGCCGGCTGCTCTGATCGGTAGTTTTCCGTGGTTTCTCCGATCTACAACAGGCGAATACCGGAGCAGTACCCTAACAAACGGACCACGGGCCGCGCGCGATCTTTTCTTTCTCTTCCTTTGTCTTATTCTAACCTCTTACGCACACTTACACTAACGCGCACTGCACTATCACGCATGCCGGGAGATCGATCGGGAGCTTAGAGCTTGTCCCGGCTGGAGTGGTGGGAGATAACTCGTTGAGCGAAACCTCGCTAGCAGACGAGATCTAAAATGTACTACTCTTCATGTAAAATACGCCCCCCCCCCAAAAAATAAATGTCGGTTTCAAAGTTGAGGGGCCTTAACATAGCCCAGACGGATCTGGGAATATAAATTTGGGTGAAAAATTTAAATACAGTTTTGGGCGCCAGTGTTGAAGTTCACCTGAAAAACTCTTTTTAGGTATCAACCCCCCCATCCCTAAAAATAAAACTACGTGGATTCCGAGTACTCTAAATGAGAAGGTAATTTACTTTATACAAAAGCAAAACCTTTCTTTTTTCGATATTTTTTTTTCCTGTTTCTTCTTTATACAAAACCTGTTTTTTCTGTTAAAAATCGGTATTTTTCTGGTATTATTTCACAAAATCTTCTTGACTACGAGTAATACACAAAAAAGTAAAAGACGTTTAATTGTGCACCTGCGCTGCATCGCCGCCGCACCGTCCGTAGAATCGGAGTCCCTCCGCGGTCGCCTGGTCCGCGTCTTCGACCTTTGAGCCGCAGCAACGCGCCTGCAGCCTTGGAGAGAGCGCTGGCGGAAGGCGCGCCGTCTCGGCCTCTCCACTTCACGCCACGAAAATATGCGCGCCTCGACGATCACGGCCAGGATGCGCCTGCAGACGTGCCCCCTACGGGAAGGTACGTCTCGGCTCCCCAGTTGGCGGTCTCCTCGCGGTTGCCCGACGCCGCACGCCCCACGGCGCTCATGCGCTTTCTTCGGAGGAATAGCTTCGGTGCTCCAACACGGAGAGCGCTAGCTCCTGCTGGATTGATAGGCAGCGGAGGACAACTGTAGCTTTTCAGACGGCAACACTCCTCAGCATGTATGCGTTTATTCCAGCTGAATATCGCTGATTCCAATTTATTTTGTCAAAAACAGTAAAAAAAACTGTATATGACGTATGGGGGAGAAAATCTGCGCAAGTTTTCCGAGTTCCAGAATCCCTTGCAATCATTTTGAGTGTTTCAACTGATATTTTCTTTTCTTTTCGATTCCTTTCTTTTCTTCTAATCTTTTCTTCGATTTCTTTCGAAAATGTCGAACATAGTTAATCCGGAATATTAGGTTGTAAAAATGTATTTGTCGGCCTGCATGACGGAGATTGTCTGTACCGACTCAAAAGGTCAAAAGGTGCGGTTCCCATGCAGTCATAGCCATAGATGTTGTATGTCGCCTGGATTTCGTTTCAAGTCAAGTTGCAAAAATTTTCATTTAAATCCTTAATAACTTTCCATGCTACCCTTATAATTAAATTGATCTTCTAAGCTTTATGTCATGTGTTTCCCCAATTTGTATTCAAAATGCTCATAAAAATATCTGCATGAACACTCTCGGTCAACAAATACCAGAAAGCATTTCCACATCTTTATTTAACAATTTGTGGGCATTTTATTGCCAAGAAAATCAAATTTAGGTTCTTGGTAGTGTCTTTACAGTAAATGTAAGTTCTTATTCTGACACAGAATAACCACATTTGTTAGTTTTCTATTCCCTAACGCCATTCAACCCATTCCACATAATTAAAAACTTTTTTACATTTATTTCCTTTAATGCAATAATGTTTGGAAGTTTTGAAGTGAATAATACACACAGTCTAGAAACAATTTCTTCCATAATTCTTTTGTTCAGAACTTTTGATTCTGAATTTTAATTTAAATAGTATTTTCAAAATGAAATTGGCAAGGAAATTAAAAATTTTAAGTCCGTTTGATCCAGCAAATATCGAAAAAGGAAAATTCAGCTATAATTAGGCTTGATTTGTATAGAGATTTCGATGTGGCGTCACCAGGGAAAAAGTTAGTTTTTTTTTCAATATCTTTAAGTTTAATGTTGCTACGTTGTTTTAGGTTCATCAAATACGAATAGAATATTGAAATCATAGGCCGCACATTTTGTACTTCGTAATTCTGCGAAAAAAGAGCGGGGGCAAGCGAGCGCCAGCCCGATCGTAATACTCTGCAGGACCCAGTGTTTGACGCAGAAGTTTCAAGTGAAGCGTGGCCAGAAAATATGAGTGTGGTACATTTGTAGGTATTAAAGTTCTTTAACGTACCTCAACAACACAGCGAAAAGTTTAAATGTTTAAAATATGTTTACTACCATACTATATTGTATTATTGAAAATATTTTTGTTGCCTTATGTAATATGCATTATTGGTGTTATGCTGCAATGCCGTTGAGCTTGCCCCATGGGAAGTGAGATTTTAAACTTTCTTGGAATGTGATCATTATGATATTTGAGTGAGGTACCTCCCTCCACGGGCCGAAGAATAAAACATTGACGGCCAGCGGGGTCTCGCTGGCGCTGACTGTCCAGCACTACGCGGCGACGAGCCCTGCGGAGTGCGCATTCATTTGACTCTTGGATTGCCAGCTGGTAGCTGTCAAGTAGATTTTGACATTATATTCGTATTTGGCATTTGCCCAAGAGGCAACGCCGGTACTTGCAGTGCCCGCATACAAATTGAAATGAGAAATATTGCAATAGTAGCAACTGCAACTTAATTGGTCGATGCATTAACCGAGCAAAGGTCGCTGGATGTTGTTCCTCAAGACTTGTAAATATGTTTGCGGATGTGAAGCTAAATGAAAATGTGCTATTCGAGGAAATATTTTTGATAGATTCTGCAAATACGTTCATTCCTGCACAACGAGCTTATAGATGTTGATTTCATGTTGAGCAAAGTCTTGGTATTCATACCTCAAACGGACGAATGGTCCTTTCCAAGATGCTTTGTTATCATACATTCTGGGTAAGCACTTTCATAGCAATAAAAAGATTTATTACTTTTTGTCGTTTATTTCCATATCATGAAAGTGTATCGTTGTTCATATAAATAACGGAACATAATCATAGAACAGTCTCTATGTATATTCTTAAAATTTGATTCTATTGTACTTCGAATTCTAATAAGGAAGAGATTTTGTTCAACTTTTGAGACGACGCGCCAATTGACACCTATATTAATGCAGTTGCCTGAGAACAGAAATAGCTTAGAGACGCACTTCAAGAACATCTTTACCCAGTTTTCGGAATTGCAGTTTAGTTAACATTTATTAATGCTACATTGATATGAACATTGATTATATAGTGTGGATTTAAGTTTCATTTAATATAAGCTAAACTCGTGCTGTTTTCTACGGCAAATTACAAGCTCTTGCTACTTCGCGAAGAAATTAAAATAAATTTATCGTACCTGCAGGCAAATTTTAGTCATTCGCAAAACTAAAGTTGCAGACAATAGTCCATGAATTTTATCTTTTCATGTGCTTTTCTCAAAATTCATGATCAGTGTTTAGTTCATTTTATGTACTCAGTCTCTATATACTCGCTCGCATAGCATCCAACGCGGAGTACAAAAATGAGTGCAAACATAAACATCTGAAAAGATCCTGTTAAACGTTCATTCCTGAGGATGAAATCAAACTATATTAAAAATATTTTTAACTTCGTTAGATGATTACGAACGAAACTCTTTTGAAAGCGGCAGGAAAATGGTGCAAACATACCATTGGTGCTATACCATTTGCGGAATCTTCATCGGAATCCAAAGCATAAATTTTTATCATATGTATGTGTATAGGATTGTCTACAATATTACTTTTGTCGCTTAAAGTGGCATTTCTCTCAAATGTGTACTAAACTTAGATTACCGTTTCCATTATTTCGTGTACTACACTACCAATAAACAATTTAGCAAGTACACATGTATCCCATTTTTAGAAGTAAACTATATCACTCCTTTGGATTACCACGGTTATACTCTTTAGTTTATGTATGGAATTTTCCAGAAGGACTACTAATAATATTTATAATGGAAAGTCAGCCACACAGTGGTAAAATGACTATTCCAATCTTACAGCCTAAGTAAGAACTGACATGGTATGCGTGAACTGGATGCTATTATTCTCACTTTCTGGAGAACCGCACCTTGCGATACCTCACGTTCTTTCACGAGGCACGGCAAGACCAATGTAGAAATACACAAATGCACCATCGTCTTCACATCGATACTTCGCTAGAGAATAACGTTTTTAATTACCGAGGTCGCAGTTTTATGATGAAACGTTCCGGGCAATATAAAATTCAATTAGTAATAATAATTTAAAACCTTTATGTGAGAGATTCACGCTCAGCATCTATTGCGCCGGTGATGAAGCATACCAAATTACACGAGATGTGAAGAAGAGCTGGCAGACAATTGAATCTACGTCGCATATCACGCGTGCTTTCATACGTCATTCTTCTCTTCCCACAGGGAATCAAATATCTAGGTAACACTTGTTACAATTTTGTGACTTTTGTTTCATTCTCTGACACTGGAAATGGAACAATATGGGAATTATAAATGTTTATTGTGGATCATTGTTAAAATCCTTCCATAATTAATTCTTGATAACGGGATTACTGTATGGTTTTCATTTATACTAATGGTGCATTTTTACGAATGCAAATGGCTAAAACTGAAATACACTTAAAACGGGCATTGGAAATGTCCAGAGAGCGACGTTTTCACCTGCAAATTTTAGAGTTTTGTGTATTATATTATTATTTGATTAATTAATAAGTCATTGAATTTAATATTTTTTACCCTCAACATTAAAATGATAAAGGGAATTATGGTTTGGGAAAAGAGGAGAAGAACTACGAATTTTTTCACAACGGTTAAATGCGTTTTCAAAAAAGGTCATTCTAATTGTGTGTGTACATCCGTTAGAAATGTAACACGGGACAGATAAACACAGAAAGTACATAATCAGAATTTGTTTTTCTTTTCGCAATTCGAACTTTCAGCAATCTATCTCCGAACATCTGCACCGGTTTGTATTTTATATGTTTTGGGGCGGATGTAGTATCTGACAACACGATTCTGAAGATTCTGATCAGAAGAAAGTTTCCACGTTCTTTTTGTTACCTCTCCATTTCATTCTTCCCCTTCTTTCTGGTACTTCAGTTTCCTTTTCCTCCAATGTTCCTTACTGTTTCTCTTCATTCATTCTTCCTCCCTGTTTCCTTTTCATTCCATGTTCCTCCCCGTTTCCCCTTCATTCTTTGTTTCTTTGAGTTTCCTCCATTATTGTTTTCCTCTTCATTTCTTGTTCCTTCTTGTCTTTTTTTATTTATTGTTTCTCCGTGTCCCTCTTAGTTTCTTCCTGTTCCACTCTTTATTCGTGATTTCTCTGCGTTTGTCCTCATTGCTCGTTTCTCCCTTTTCCTCCGACTCTGATTCCCCGAAGGTTCCCTGGCGGCCGGCGCGCCCCAACGCAAGGCTATCCGCCCCTGCTCGTGGCACTGCATGGCAATGCGCCAATTGCAAATCGATAGTGGAAATTGCAAATCGATAGCGCCGCCGCCCCGCCGTGCAGCCCACGGCACCTTCGTTGCGGTGGGTCCCTCCTCGTGACACAAAGGGCGCGAGTGCACGCATGCGCACTAGCTCGCGCGCGAATACACTCATGACGCACATCTCGGGCGTGCACGGGCGTGGAGGTCGACGGCCGTGGACAGTGCCAGATTCGTCGGAGCTGGCCAAAGGCAAGATAATTATTCAATAGCTAGTGGCCTGCAGAAGTGAAAATGCTGCTGAAAGAAACCAAACAAAATGGTTTTCCACGTAAATTACTCGAGAACAATAAATAAAGTACTCCCGTATAACACTGCTATAAATTAAATATTTTCAAATGTCTTCACGAATTTCGCATTAACATTGTATATATAGTGTATGTGCAACAGTTCTTCCCGTACAAACAATGTCTAAAAAATGCCTGTTGTATAAGGCAACATACGCATAGCAAATGGTGAGAGGCCACTTCCGCGGCGCCACGCCGCGCTAATCGTGCAGCGCCATAGCAAATGGTGAGACGCCACGCCGCGGTAGTTTTGACGAAATTGTTCCCAAGCTCGCCCGCTTGGTGCATTGATAAGCGGAAAGGAATGGGACAGTAAACAAAGAATTAGATTTTTGTAGCGAACATTAAACGACATCAATAATTTAGAAACGTTTCTTCGAAAGTGTGCACCATATACATGGGGTATGTCCGTCTTCGTCTGTCTTCTAGGGAATAGAATTCTCTCTTGTCATGTGTGAAGTACGAATCCCAGCAGCAGAAAAATAACGTTTGCCTGATTATATTTAAAACTATTCCCTAGTTAATACATTATTTTTATTCCTAATTACAGAATATCTGCCGAGGCCAAAGTTACCTTGTTCCCACTTAAGAATTGTTCGTCTCTGGTAACAGGAAACTGCATTCTTTGCTTGCAGTAAATTATAGTTATAGTTCTTTCCACACGAACAGAAAGGGTTGTTAGCACTGATCTCGTCCGAAGCCTTTGTAGTTTTTTTCGACCGTCATTGCGATTCGTAGAACATGTTCTTCGATGATGTGAATGTCACACGTGTATTAGTGAAATTGAACAGGTACACATGGTAAAACTACTTCAACTTCTGAAAAAATGATTTTTTTTTTAAATTTAGTAAGACTTTACGTTTATGATTAATGGACAAAACATATTGCTTCAATACTATTTTCTTTCTAAATTCTGAAAATATTATTTAGATTGTTGAAATTTACACCGTCAGTGCCTTTCGGCAGATACCTCAGAATAAAGGTCATAAAGGATTAGGCCACTCAGTTCGTACTGCTGTCGAGCGGGTCACGTTTTGAGGCAAAGGTATTTCATGTCCCCTCCGAACATGCGTACAGTCGGGGACAAGTCATAAGTGGAAGTTGATTATATGAAACTTCCCACCATGTAATCATTGGCAAAAATTGATCATTTTTAAACCCTCTACGTGCCTTAGACGTTTGTTACATGTATTGTGAGAAACATCTACTTACAAGGCAAATGATGAATGAGAGAAATTGCGTGTGTTGCTCTCATGTAGTGCATGGGTGGTGTGAACGACTATCGCACGCTACTGCTACAAAATTTACTTCGGAATCTCAGAACCTCCTTTATATTGAGCTTTGCGTCATTCCTTACAGAATTTGGTGGGAAATTAAAAAAACTTCAATAATTAAATTTGTTCAAAGAATTGGTTACCCCTACCAGGATTCGAGCCCGGACCTTCCGGTTTACGCCCCACTGCTCTAACCACTAGGCTATCGAGAAAACCAATCCTTTGAACAGCACAAATATAAAATACTTTAATCAACGACGTTATTTTAGTAAAAAATCTGATAAACCTATCGAATAAAATATCCTACAGTTCACAGCCAACTGTCTCAAATATACATCGAAGGCCCCTTTAGGATTAGATGCCCAACCAGCTCTGATGTCTAGCGCTGGAATTGGCGGTGAGCGGCGTGCAACGTCACGTGGGCGATGAGTCACCGGGGACGCCTCCGCCCCTCGCTCTCCGCCCCCTCCCCAATCCGCCGCCGTCTGCGCCCCTCCCCCCGCACTGGCGCGGCTTCTGGGCCTTGCGGTGATTCCCCGCCCTTCGCTTGTCTGTGTCCGCGCCGCGCCGCGCCGCGCCGCGCCGCTCTCACCAAGCTGTGATAACTGCCAGTTGACACGAACAAAATTAGGGTTGCAAACGGGAGACCTGTCTCTGGAACATTTTTTTAATATCGTTGGAAATTTACACCCCTTAGGGTTCGATCCAAAAGCTCTGACGTCATAGGCTTATCCTTAATATGTTTAGGTCTGAATTTTCGGAAACATAAACAGATAAAAGTTTCGGTAAAGTGTAAGTACAAAGTCCAATAGTGTTTATTGAGAAGTAACTTCAAAAATTGTTTTGTAATTTGGCACCGATACGTAGATTAATAAAAAACATGCTCGTATTAATACTCGAGCAGAATTATTGAATTTTTACACTTGAAGTCAATTTGATTCTGCAAGCTGTCAACGAACTGGAGAGTCCTGGACACCCCCCATCCTTATAATTTTGCCAGCATTCTGCTATCTTCATTACACCGTACTAATACTGTGCGTGCAGTAACATTTGGGCAGAAAAGTGAACAAAATATCTTGGGACGTGATTCTTCAGCGCTTTTTGCTTTTTTTAATGATACATTATTGCTTGTTGTTGCCTTCGATACGGAGCCCGATATATATCGCACAACGTACCTGGTTTGAAAGGATCGTGCTTACATGGCAAATACGAAAACGGTTGAATGATGCTACACGTTCTCTTTTGGAAGGGATTATGAAAGAGAAATTATGGGAGGGAAATATGAAAATACAGAGCCAAGTCAACATCTAATTCATTAGTAAATAAGTAAATTTAAATCATTAAAATTATGTTAAAAACAATATTGTATGCACCACGAGCATTAACGGGTTCTGATGATCGAGCGGCGACAAGAAGCCCGAGGGCCTTTGGCCCGAGATCATTAGAACCCCTATAGCGCCCTAGGTGCATACATAAATCTTGTTTAACCCTGTAAGAGTGTGTGTAAGTGGGCTGACGGAGCGCTCGGTCTGTTGCAGAAGTCGGTGGTGCGCTCGGGCATCCCGGTGCTGTGCGGGCGCGCGCAGGGTCGCCGCCGCCTGCCCTCCGGGAGGAGCGCTGCCGCTCGCGGCGCGGCCGCCGCTTGGACGCCACCGTCGTCCTCACGCCCTCGCCCGGAGACCCGCAGGCGCACCCTCACCAGGCGCCTGCGAGCGACGCGGCGCCCTCACGTCCTCGCCCTCGCCCTCGTCTCCGCGTCGTCCGTGGCGTCGCGCGCGCCGCGCAGCGTCGGACACTACACCTCGGCTCCCCGCCACCCCCGACCGCCCCGGCCTCGCCCACGCCCACGCGGGACACACTCCCGAGCGGCCCGCCGCCGACCAGGCGAAGCGCACAACTCCCAGCTGCCCCCGACCAGACGACGACGCTCGACCGCCAGGACCACCTCGACCGCACCGTTCGGCTGGAAGGCCACACAACCACCCTCGACCGCACGTTCGGCTGGAGGCCACCACCACCTCGACCGACGTTTCGGCTGGAGGCACACACACCACCCTCACGCACGTTCGGCTGGGACACCACCACCTCGACTCTCCGTTCAACAGGATCGAACCATCCGGCTCGACCAGACGATCGCCCTCGATACCGAGCGCCTCGGCGCGAATCCCCCTGGCCATACCTCCCGAGTAGGCGGGCGCACGCCGCGCAGAGGCCGCGCGACTTGGGGCCCTTCTCGAGGCGGGCGGCGCAACCCCCGGCCCCGCGCACGCGGCGCCTGCTCCAAGACGCGCCGTGCCCCCGCCGCAGCGCAGCGGCCGCGACTCCCGCCGCCGGCGGACGTCCTCGCGCCGCACGCCCAGGCCGCAAGCCCCCGCCCGAGCCGCAGCGCAGCTCCCCCCGCACAGCAACCGTGCCAACCCCTGCCGCCGCTGCACCCGCCGGACGCCTATCGGCTGAGCAACGCGTTCGATTTCACGAGTAGGCGGAATGTGGCGCTTGTAGACGAGCAAGCGGCACGGTTCCTCGCCCGGTCACGGCCACGCCCACGCCGACGGCCTCGGTCACGGTCCACGGCCACGGCCTTGGCACGCGCGCGCCGCGCCGGGGTGCTCGCCCACGCACCGACACGCACACCGCCAAAACGTCGAGAGATCGATCGCCAGGAATTGCGCTGATTCAACGCGTCCACCAGGCACCTACGCTCCGACCGGTGTGGAACAAACTGTGTCGCCCCACTTTTCTCGCCCAGCGTGGACAACACGCCCGGCTGCAAAAGGTCCCACTCAATAACCGCGAATCCAAACGACCGGGAGGAGGTGTCAAACGCAAGATGCCCTGCACGTGAATGGGAGATTCGCGCGGACCCTCGGACGACATCACCTAATGACGGTGTCGCTGTGTTTTATCACGCAACGCAGCTCGCGACGTGCACGTCGGTCTGCTGAACCGTCGTCGCATTCGTTCTGTCCTGTAATAGAAATTCTTCGGCTGCATCACTCTCTGAACAAAGAGACAGTCTGCCTTTGAAATCTCCTGTCTCGACGCTGGGCACAGTTGGTGAACACGGAGGAGAATCGACGGCCGTGGACGTCGTGTCCGCCAGCTTCTTGTCAGTGTCGTCTATGGAAGGAGACTGGAGAGCCGTCATCGACATCAAGCTTTACCGACTGCGCGTACTCGAGCTCACCCTCCGGCGCCGGACACGAACGAAACCACTTGCGGACGAATCTGCTTGCCTGCCAGGGCGGCGCTCTCGATTCGCACGTCATCTGCCGAACTTCCCCGAAATTCGACCTCTCATCGTGCCCGGCGACGGAGCGCCGGTCGGCGCAAAATCGCTGTCCGCCGCTGGGCAGCGGGTGACACCCGGAGAGGTCGCGAACGCTGCTGGACGAAATCGCTGCCCCACTTCGTGTCGTGGCATGGACGGACGAGACGGCGGAGGAGCCAGCGCGTCGGCGCCGGAGGGCGGCGCGGCCGCGCAGGCTCAGCCGGGCGGCGGACGAGGCGGCACCGGGCCGCGAGCACCTCGGGCGGCGCGTGGCGATCGGCGGGCGCCGACGCGGGCGTGCCTGCGGTATGTGGGCCCGTGCACTTCGACGATGGCTCTGGTGCGGCGTGGAGCTGGACACGTGCGACGGCGCCACGACGGCGAGGTGAACGGGGCGCGCTACTTCGCGTGCCGCCGCGCCGCGGGCTGCTGGCGCCCATCGCCAAGGTGCGCCTGGTGGGCGGGCTCGCGCTGCTCGCCGCGCTGGCCGCCGCCCCGCGCCCCCCCAGCCGCAGCCCCCCTCGGAGGGGGAGACGTCGCCCACGGCGTCCCCGCCAAGCGCCCGCGCCGCATGACGTTCGCCCTCCCTCAGGGCTCCAGCAACTTCAGCCTGCTGCCGCAGGTGGACGACCCCGCCGCGGGGACAGGCGTCGTTGTGGACGAACCGACCGAGGAAGCGGTGGACGCCGCCACGCCACGATGGACGTATCGCCGTGCGCCGCCGTGACAGCCACGCCCACGCCGCCAAGTCCTTCCGCGCCGGCCTTCCGGCCGCCGCGCCGCGTCGGCCTCGGTGCCGCGTGCCTGTCCCCGCCACGCAGCGCCCGCGCGACACGCAACTGTGCGCGAGCAGCGCTCCCTCGAAATGGACGAGAGTCTGGGCATCCTCACGCCGACCAGATGGCCGACCTCACCGACTACTCGACTCGTTCGTCATCTCGGATTTCATCGGAAATCCGTGACGAGCACCAACCCCGAGGACGGCACGTCGTCGAGCGGGTCGGCCGCGCCGTCGCCGGCGGTGTCCCCCGCGGTGTCCCCCGCCCGCGCTGGCCCGCCGCCCCTTCCCAAGGCCACGCGTCGACGCCTCTGTCGCTGGCGGTGCGCTGGATCCAGCTGCAGAAGATGATGGACACCGCCTGCTGGACCAGGAGTCGTTCCGGAGTTCGAGTCGCTGCCGTGGCGGGACGACTCGCTGGCGGAAGGAGCAGGGGGGACGGTCTGCGCCGAGCGGCGCGAGCGCGCGGGCGGCGCGGGAGGCGTGGCGGGCGCTGCGCGCCGGGGGCGGTGATGGTGGTGACGGCCGGCGCGGGGGCGGGCGCGGGGCGGGGCCCGGACTGCCCCGCAGCCCTCCGACGGCGAGGTTCTCCTGCGCCAGCCGCGCGCCGACGCCTCCGAGCGCACGCTCTCGCCCGAGGAGCTGCCATGGACCCTCCGCTGCCCGGGCGGGGCTCTCGCCCGCGCCTGGAGGTGCCATGGACGCTGCGGAGACCATCGACACCATCGACCCGATCGCCGCCATGGCTCCATGGACGCGATGGACGCGATCGGTGATCTGCGACACGACGCGCACGTCGTCCGCGCGACGAACGACCTCGAGGACGAACACGCCCTGAACATGATCACGATCACGATCACGACACGACCACGATCACGACAACGATCACGATCATGATCGCGACCACGAGCAAGCTGGGGAGGAGACTCGGAAGGCAGCCATGATGCCACTGCGGGGGAGGTAAGATAATTTCAATACTTCGAAAAATCAATTTATCGAACATTGTTTACCTTAAAATTGGTAGTTGGGTTCGTATTTTCATATCAATCTGTCTTAGTCAATGCTTTGTTAATTTTGCCTTTCATTTGCAATTGTCGAACATAAATGTGTGCTTGAATGCAAGAGGGATGTGTCTCAATGAGAAGAAAAAAATTAATTTTCTTTAAATTTTATAAAACTACTAAATTAGTACCAACTAAAAAACTGGCACGTCAAATAGTTGTCGAAGTACAAACGCGCACACATGCGGTGTTTTCTCTGATGATTTGGCAGGACACTGGCTTATAGGGACCAATCACGTAAGCCATCCTGAAGGCCGTACCATTCATGTGTCGTATTCTTCGCGTCAGTAAAGAGACTCTATTCATCCTCGAAAGACACTTTTTGACATGTATTGTTGCCATCCGACAAAGGGAGGCAAGGGACTGTGCGCGTGATGGAATGCCATACGACATTCTCATTTTAATTTACTTCAAGTTAGCACACTAATACATTCAACACATTCACTAAAGCACTTGTGTCATGTATTGGGAACTACTTCGTAAAGCACCAAAGATTTTCGTCAGAAAAGAATTCATGATACGAAATTTCAGTGTTAGGGAAATGGTTGATTCTACGAAGCCAACATGCCAGTAATCGGAGTGATTACAAAATTAAATTGGTGTTAAAATTTAGTAGGTTCTACGCAATCCGCAATTCGGTGAATCTCAGAGATCGTATCATGCCCCGTAACGAGTCTGTGATATCGATTCCTGATTTGAGAGCCAAATTAAAATTAAATTGACGTGAGATTAAAATTTTGCAATTTTCGTCTTCCTTTCGGATTGTTAGGATATTTTGAGCAAGTCCTTGCTAGCTTTCTCGGGTAAATTATTTAAATATTTAGATAAAACAAGCATGAATGAAGTACTAGAGAAAAACAATTTTGACAAATTTGACAACCGTTCAATAACAAAATTTAACTTTTATCTCTATTTTAAATTCAATACTGCTATTTCGTTTTCGAAAATTCTCAATACACTTGATTTATTATCTCTGTCGAGAAGGCAATGTAACCGTACTTTGATCAGTATTTCTTGAATGCATTCTTCTTCACAAAGCACATTTGACAAGTCTTTACGTTGATAATATTGATTTTTATTTTGATTTGTGACTAGAAATCTAATCATTGTTTCAAGGTTCTCTAAATCGACAAAATTATTTCTTTTAGTTACTATAGTTTATTTTAGGAGTTCTTTAAAATTTCAAAACTGCATTTTTTTAGATTGAAGTTACATTCCAGAGTGGATTATGAAATACCATGACGGTGCCAAAAGACAAACAAAAAAAATAATAGTTAAAATAAACTTTTGAGAACATAACTAAAGCCCAAAAGCGCGTAACATCCCAGAAATACGATGTAGAACCAGTGTTTGGAACCAAGAGAGCGAGCGCAGTGTGTGTTTGCAGGGTCGCCGTTGGCGGCCCGTCCCGCGCTCGCGGCGTGCGCAGCTGCCGCCGCCCCGCCGCCCCAGCAGCTTCGTGACGAGCGTGACGAGGTGTACGAGCATCACGAGCCTGGACACGGGCTACCAGGGCGACGGCGAGTGGAGCCGGCCGGCCAGCCGTGGCGCCGCACCATCGCCACGGGCCCCGCGCCGCCGCCGCGGGCGCCGGCCGCCGCGCGCCGCCCGACCCATGACCGACTCAGACTTCTTCACGGAGAGCGACGCCGACCCGCACGACGAGCCGCGCCCGCGGCGCTGCCGGCCGCAGCTGCCCGCCGGGATCGGCGCGTGGCGCAGGTCGGACCCTTCCCCTGCAGCCACGCCCCCTTCTGCGGGCACGCGCTCGTTTGACATGCGGTGCAGCGATTGCGGCAAGATACTTGCGTTTGGGAGAGTAGGCTTCCGCGGCTGGGATTTCGGTCGCCACTCTACGACCTTCCTCATTTCGCCCTGAGGAAGGTCGCAGAATGGCGACCGAAACGTTGGCACCTGTGCCTAGGACGCGGCATCTCCCGGACAGCCAAGCAGCTAGATACTTGTTTGAGCTACTGGTCCGGCTGAGATGGCCTAGAGCAACAACTGTTGCCGCTGTCCTGTTTTTGCCCGGGCGGTCCTAGGTTCCCAGTCCAGAGAGTGGCGGATTTTCGTCATGTTACGTGGCTTGGCCGAATTCAGCCTCTGTCTGGAGGAGAGTTCTAGCGGCCGGCTGCTCTGATCGGTAGTTTTCCGTGGGTTCTCCGAACCCCAGGCGAATGCCGGAGCTGTACCCTAACAAACTGATCACGACAACCCACGATATTTCCTCCCTCTTCCTTGTTCTATTCTCACCTCTTACACACACACACACACACACACACACACACACACACACACACACACACACACACACAACCTACTACACTACTACATATCTGATTTAGAGCTTGTCTCAGCTAGGGCGACCCGCTGGTGTAAGATACCTGGTGAGAGAGAACCCCGATAGCCGGCGTGTAGGACGGCGGCGGATTTCACCACTCATCTAGGGAACGTTGCCGCCACCTCGAGATAAAAAGATGCACTACACTTACGGAACTAATATTAGCAGTTGAAGTGACTGAAATCATTAATCAATCGGGGCAGTACCTTAAAAACAGACCATGGATCCAGCGCGCTTCCCTTCTTGAAACTTGTCTTCTCTCTCTTTACACATACAAACATAAATGAACTGCACCACCACACATGTCGGGAGATGCCATATAAGTCTCCTTGCTGGGACGATGCCTCGTTGGAGATATCTGAAGGAGGAAGCCTCCCATGCCATCGTGTGCAAGGGTGCAGAATCTCATGTTCTAGCGGAGGAGACATATTGCTACTTCCCGTTATAACACACACTACACTTCGGGAACTAATGACCATAGTAGTGAATACGCCCGGGAATACAATATAATCATCATAATCGACTCTCTTGCTATAGCTATATGCCTTTTTCAATCAGTATTTTATTTACTGCAGTAAAAATGTATTGTTTTACGTACCGGCACGTTGACACGAAACAAATTGCGATGTACGTTATGGTGTTGGACATACATTGCATTACATTTGTTACATAAATATTGAAACGTTTAGATGTTAAGTATGTAGTTATACACGCATATGTAGATATGTACCGTGAAACATATTGAAAATTCGATTTAGAATCTGTATTATGGTTAATGTGGAAGTAAACGTATCATCTCTTGGAGGACGTTAGACACTCTAATAAGGTTATTGAAATGTTTATGAATCAGAAATACAAAGAATTTTTGTAATGCCTATCTAGTTTCTTTCAACAACAGTGCGGGCAGTGCTACAACAAGGAGAAATGCTAGGTTTTAAAAGAATGTGAACCTTAAGAAGCATTTGTATTTGAGATGGACTGCCACTCAGAAAAGCGTTGTGGACATGGGGTAGTGCAGAAAAAAATAATATCTAGGTTTAGGCAACACCTAAACTTATTTCCAGGACTGCCCACACTGTGGCCTTGACATCAACACTACATGAATGAAGCTGTAGAAATTATATTACCTCACCGATGGAGTGTGGAAGAGCGTGTCACTACTAGTATTATTGGGGACAGAGGGGGGGGGGGAGAAATCGAAAATTAACGCTCTCCTAAAAGTTGTCCCATTTTCAACATTCTGTTCAGTTAAATACATACGATAAATGAAACGGAAGGTTACATAACATGTCAAATTTGAACAAGAGAAGAAAATAAATAATATTCATTAAAAGTATTAACTAACGTTGACTTCGTCTTCAAGATTACATGGGAATTCAATTTCGTGATTCTGGTCGGAGCAGCTTCGTTATAATTAAAACCAAATGAAATATTTATAAATCGTGTTATTCAAATAGTACTAATATACAGGCGGTGAACAGTGTATTGGAAAGTACTATAGAAACGTAACACACGATAGAGCCATTTCGTGCCCTTATCGAAAGTGATAAATTCCGTGGACATGATAAGTTTTTCATATTGGTAATTACTTGCGTCTTTTTGTTTGTTTTGGCTGCAAGTTTCTAAAGGAAAGTATCCAGTGAAATATAAAGGGAATACTGTTATTATAGTTGTGACTCATAATGCCTTTTTTCACAAACAAATGAAAATCACTACAAATATTGCAGTAAGAGTTCCACCTATGTCCTGAAAACATCGTAAGTTGTTGCTATAATATATTATTAGATGAGATTCGATATATGTAAGCAGATTTGTAAATTATCTACAGAGATAATTCTTAAAACATCAGGAATATACGCAGAAAATATCGCATCATTTCTTCAGACCGTTGATTGCGCCGTTTAAAAAAAAAAACAAATATTGGAACGTTAGCTTCTCCATTGTGGGACTGTTTAAACGTATCGTAACCTAAAAAAACAATAACTCCCCCACATGTGACATACGGTTTGTACTGTTTTGGCGAAAATAAATAAAATCAAATCGAATTAAATCAATCCACTGAAATTGATTTGTCAGAGTTGAGAACTAGAAAAAGTCCAAGAACGTAGCATGTGCACTGCTCAAGAACAATCAGTTTTTCAAGTTGTGTAATATTTTCAAAAGCATTGCTTCTCCATATCGCAACACATGAACTGCAACTCTTTAATGACGGACTACCTTTTCCTTGGAGCCTCGCTGTTGCACGACATCTGTGTTGTAAGCAGTGACACTGTATGAAAAAACAGTCGTTACGGGAATCCTGACAAAAGTAGAAATAACACAATAAAACACATTTTTCAGTCAAAATAGAAACTGTTTAATTGGTTTTGAATTTTTCCAAGTCCCTGAGTCTCTAATGTAACTATATCTCACATTGTCTGAGTTTGTATAGTTTTTTTTCTTATTTTTTTTTCAATTTCTGCGCGCATTGGAAATACACTGTATATACTGTACATACACTGTAGATAGTCATTTATACAATACAGTATACTATTTCATAAAAAGTTTCACAATTTTTGGCAAATTGGCATTAGAAAAATTAATTGTCAATAATAGCTTCATTAATGATCAAAGAAAAACATTCCAAAATCAAACATAAGTTTGCCAGTAAAATGGTTCCCAGCCTTGAAGAATAACTAAACAGCAATAGCTTCCAGGAGGAAGGAAGGTTTAGAAAGTTGCACAGTAAAAATCTGAAAATTCCTTGCAATCAGTGGCAGGGCTTGATGACTCACACGATAAGGTTTACTGGACACTCCGGACGTACGAGGATACTTATCGTCGCGAACGTTATCGAGAGATTCCTCTCATGTGTATTTACGAGTAGCTGCGATTAAAATGGCGACAAAATTAATCGGGAGTGATAAGGTTTCACGCCGTGTCTGTTGTCATCCTGTCAGTCGTGTACGGGACGCCTACTAGAATGAGGCGTATGCAAGAGCAAACTGTTACTCGAAAACGGCCCACGCGGAGGGACAAACGAGAACGCACACGTAATATTTCACGGGTGAGTAACATGTTATGTAATCAGGTGCTGTGTTGCTACACGAAAGCGTCGTCGAATTTTAAGTTTTATTTCTTTTCCTAAGAGCTCCTTTGGGGAATAGTTCATTCATGCGATTCGTCGGGCATGCAACATCACTGGTTATACAAAAGGAATGTAATCTTAAGAATGGGTTCTTTCGATGTCATGACTTTCTTAAATCTTGATAAAATATCGTGATACCTGTAAATAAACGAAAAAGCACATGAGATAACTTCAGAAGTTTGTATTGTCACAGCTTGTGTTTAAAAAGTGATTTAGTAAATTTATTTTCTTCAAAAATTGCATATGTCATATTTTCTAAATATTGATTAATTGCTGTTAAAACTTCGTTAATTAAGAGAGAGCGCATGGGTCTTTATTTTTCCATGAATTCTGTCTTGGGGCTCCAAACTTTGCGCCATATTCTGATAATGTTGTCCTTGCCCGGCATGTGGGTTGACGAACTGACGAGTGCTCTCAAACTTTTCACAGACCCTTCTGGCAGTGCCAGACACTATAGATGGCTGCTGCAGAGGGACAGAAAATCACTTTATTTTTATTTTTTGCATTTTCTTCGAAATTTTCTTTTTTTTAAGAAACTCGTGTAGGATATATGTTTGCATCCTTGCATCGTTTCACATCAAGTATCAGGCTAAGATGTATCAGGTAACATTCAGTATTTCTGAATATACTGTACTATTTTAATAAACAAAATATTACATACACACAAGAATCAGTTACACTTCTATTCTACCAAATCTTACTTAGGCACTGACACATCCCTACTCTCTCTCCTTTCCCCATCTACCGGCCAGAATCTAATTTGTGAATATATAATTAATTTCTTTATACCTTGTTTGCAGAAATAGCTGTATTTGATTTGTTTACAAATATAAAAATTAGGTTAGTTTATTGGTAATAAATATTTTTGAGCAGTTGGGTGCATGTGTTAGTATGCATAAGTGTTGTGAAATATGTTGAAATAAGTGTAAAGTACATAAATGTGCGTTATATGTCGTGTCTGTATCCTCCAACGCGAGGTGCTGAGTGTGCGGGCGCGGTTGCGCAGGTGATCGACGGCACGCTGTACGGCGCTGGCGGCAGCGGCATGCCCCCGCAGCCGCACCAGCGCTGCCCCAGCTTCACGGCGTCCGTCAGCGAGGAGATGGAGTCGAGCGGCGTCTACTCGGACCTGGATCGGCGCGGGGATGACGCGCCGCAGGAGGAGGGCGCGGACGGCGAGCCGCCCTCGCCCACCGCCCTCGCCTCGCCCACGGCGCCCGCCCTCACCCTCGCCCTCGCCCCCTCGGCGGACGCGCCCGCCGACCTCTCCCCCGACGGCTCCCTCAAGACGCTGTCGTCGCGCAGCCCGGCCTGCGACGTCCCCGGCCTCACCGTCCTCACCGACCTCAACGCCACCCTGACGGCCTTCAACCCCGCGCTCACCTCCACGCCGGGAGGAGGCGGCGATGGCGGGGACCGCGTGCCCTTCTCCCGCCACCGCCACCCCGGCAAGGGACACGCCCCCACGCTGCAGGCCACGCCGGTGTCCACCCCCGCGCCGTCGACGCCCCGCCGCCTCCACCCCACGCCCCGCAAGCCCGCCCCGAAGACCGAGCTGCCGCCGCGCGCAAGTTACAAGATGCGAAGCGCAACGTCACCTCCAAGATCAAAGACGATGCTGAGTCGTCGGCGCCGCGCGGCGCGCCGCCGGCCGACAGACGACCGGGAGGCGCGGCCGCCCTCGCTCGGCGCGCCGCCCCGGCCGTGGGACGCCGTGCTCGAGAAGATCGCCGTGGGCCAGGCCGAGCAGAAGCTCAAGCCGCGCCTCAAGGAGGTGAAGAGCAAGGTGTTCGCGGGCATCGCCACGCCGCCGGCCGCCGCCGACGCCAAGGCCAGCGCGACCCCGCCGCGCCGCCCCGACGCGCGCAAGGGCGTGCAGAGCCCCGGCCCCAAGAGGTGAGCGCGCCTCCGCCCTGCCCGTGTGTCGAAATGCATGCTTGTTACTACTAATGAGAGCTTCCTCACTTCAGAAGTGAACAATGTTTGCAAGGGAAGGGTTCAAAACTACACAGTGAATCATTACAACAATACTAAACAACTTCAGTAAAATTCTCGAGAAGTTGAAATTAAACACTGAAGCTACTGTTTCAGTAATGCATAACATCTTCATTAAGATTCTCTCTGTCAGGGCCCGGCTGAAACGGGGCTCCCTAATATAGAATTAGATACATTAATAAAAATCAATGACATAAGAAATATTGCGTATCAGTTAGTGAAACTTACCTCGCCTCAATATTATTCATGTCTTCCGCGCTTATGGGGCCGTGGTCCAATTGGTTTTCAATTGCCAAGTTTGAACTTTGAACTGGCAGTTCAAAGCCAATTGGACCACGGCCCATCAGCCCTGAAGTCATGAATAACATTGACTCCGGCCGTGAAAGCTTTCAATGCTTTATACCTCGCCTCATGTTGCTTCTGATCAGCTGACCGTTGCCTAATTTCTGTAAATAAAAATAATAAATTAATATATCACAATAAAAATTTTATCATTTTATGTAAATTCGATGGATAGATAAATTTATATGCATTTGCTCGTGCTCTAAGTTAAAAGATCCCGTTTAACCTAGTTCAGGCTTGAACTATCGCCCGTTGAGGACGTGTTATTCGTTTCGGAACCCTAAGCAGTACTTCTATAATAGTGAGTAAGTTTTACGTGTAGACCTCAAATCATTAGATTACTGCAAGAAGACAAATATAACAATACTGATATTACGCACATATTACCTATCAAAGAGTAAACGTTAAATTGCCAAGAGGAGGGATCTTCGTATATCACATCAGGGATACGATCTTCCAAATTAAATAAGAGTATTCTTTTTATTTTTACGTATACATTTTACTCATCACTAGTATTCTAGGAATATGAACAAATGACAATGTAAATTTAAATGAATACAATTTAGAATAACAAACTTTAAACACAATCGCAGACATACCATTCACAATGACCATGTACACTAACGTTAAAGTCCAGTAAAGTAATTATCGATGTAATAACGTATTGATACAATAAATAAGGTCCAGAAATTCTGAAGGCAATGGAATGACGGTAAGTAAATATAGATGCAAACATGCTAGGACAACGATTATGATTTAAACCTTTAGAGCAATGATTTTTTTAAGTATTTCACAATTATTATGCAATGATTTGTCGTGAAAATGGAAATTTATGCTCTTTCAAAATGCATTGGCTTCTAATCAAAACGTTGTACTTTGAATATTGCTATAGTGAAAGATAGTGTGTTGTAATTACACAAGATAATGTAAACGTGAAAATTTAGTAGTTAACGAACTTTCACTCTTACTTCTTATGTTTACATTCATAATTCTGAATTGTTTAATCAGATAAAATGTTCATTGTTACCATAATTTGAGACTTTACAAAGTTCCTAAGCAGCTTGCTACTTCTCTGGATTCGGGTCTCGCTTCTGTACCAAGAAATACCTAGGATACGAGAGGTGCTCAGTAATGATGTCGTTTGCAGTTGGTATGCAAGCGACGCAGTAAAATCTAAATTGCTGGGATGTTTCATTAGGTCTCAGGGTTCAGCACTCATAGCCCGAATTACTACTGGGAAAACCGAGACCCTCCGTTCCTGGAGTATGTCCAGTTCTTCTGGGGATCATGATATTTCGTACCTTCTTAGATCTGCTTTCGAATTAGGTGGGATGGCCACGACCACTATCTATACCGTGCTTCCCTTCAATGACGGAGAGATATGTCAGGTTATGAACCAACCTGAGGTCTGTCTCAATTTTGAAACCCTAGAGTATTTTTGTTTTTACACAGTGCATTGAAATAATGTTTAAGGTGACAGTCCTCTTGTCCATTTTTGTAATGAATAAATGTGTATTGCTTGCCGATATTTTTTCACGGCGTTCTTAGGTTAATTCGAATCGTATATTTGCCATCTAATCGAAACGGGTGGGTAAGGCAAAGCCTACGAATGAAAGAGAGTGGATAAGAAATGAAGAATACACAAGGAGCTCCAACAACCTAAGATGCAGATAATTTTGATTTCACACACGTATTCCGTTCTTTGCTCATTGTAATAATAATAATAATAATAATAATAATAATAATAATAATAATAATAATAATAATAATAATACCACCACTGAATGAAGGAGCTCAGTGCGTAGCGTGCTGGATTCGTAATTGGGATCTCCGGGTTCGATCTCCGTGCCCTGTCCTGACCGGGATTTTTCGTGGTTTTCCTTGGTCATAAGGCGAATGTTGGGATGGTTCCAACTGGTTCCCACGAACACATCCCACCATCATCCTAGTCTTTTCATGCCTCATCATCACCCCATTACTTCAATAATAGTAATAATAATAAATAATAGTAATTATTATTATTATTATTATTATTATTATTATTATTATAGTGTGCCTCTGTATGTTTGTATGCGTCTCTATTTCATAATTTCATCATATCACCCCATCCCCCAGGGCATTCAATCTTGGGGTGTATAAATGGAATCAGTATTAAAATGCTGATTTCCCCCCCCCCAATAGAAAAGTAATGTGCACCTATCCTGATAATCATGACTTAGCCCCGGTGGGATGCACGTATCGCGTGGCCCCATGATGGCCGATTCGCGAAACAAAAAATAATACATTATTAATCACAGTCATCACCCATTTGTCGACATACTTCGCAGGGAAAGGAAAAGTACCTAAGGTTTGCATTCGTGGTTGAAAAACGGAGGGAAATCTGAAACATTGAATTGCTACACCCCGTGTGCAAATTCGCCGTTATGATTAAGTAATAAAGTAACGCCAATTGCAGGGCTTGACTTTCGATCAGAAGAAATTTTATTGATAGTTGCGTAGTGGCAATGAAGACCATTACGGGCAATATTCGAGTAGCTCATTCATGCTCTAAAATTAGTCTAGTATCTGATCTAAAGGAAAGTGATGGATTCGAATCTTGTTCCTATGGATTACAAAACGTTCTATTACCCTTAGTTTCGTACCAGGCGATATTTCATTTGCCCTAAAGTGGTCAATAGCGTCCATTCGCTTTGGGGCTTAGCGTTACCCAACACCCTGCGGGAGGAACTAATGGTTTGTCAGGCTGGCATCCGGATTTGCTGGAACTTTTGAGATCTCAAGCAAAGCAACGTAATGAGGAAGAATATTCCCTATGAGAGGAAAGGAAAGCTTGTCGCATAATCGATGAGATGCCTCCATTTGGAATTTCCCTCGCTGAATATCATAATAATATATAATAATAATAATAATAATAATAATAATAATAATAATAATAATAATTAATAATAATAATAATAATAAAAAATAATAATAATAATAATAATAATAATATAATGTTCCGTGCCGTATTATAAATATGTGCCTCAGAATGTGCTTGAAAGTAGTGAGCACACACCTCTACTGGGATCGTTCCATATCACTGACAGACATGTCCGCGGCAATAGACCCTATTAACGTACATTGATAGAAACCAACAGCAGTTTTCCTTATCCATATATCAATACCGAAATACCCCACAACATATCGGGAAAATATCAAGAAAAGATTCCAAAAGTTATACCGATCTCGCCTATGAAGTCGCACTCAGTGGAACTTCAGTAAAGTGTGACAACTGTGCCTATAATAATATCAGCTACGGAGATGATCCGAAAATGAACTTCGGGACACTGGAGTGTCTCCACTTGGATACACGAAGAATTATAATATGCAAAAGACAGTAATTTTAAAACATGCCGTATTCAGAGCCATCTGAACCTTCAGTAAGCAACCACACACCTGGTCATCATACTGTGTGTGGTTGACATTACCAACCAGTAGATGCTGTGAATAATGTAATAGTAATGATAAGTAATAATATGCCTTTATTAATATGGCGAGGCTCGGGCCATCAGGCCCGCTCTTCCGCCTGCACATGTCACAAATATACAGATTAATGTATTAAATATAAAATTACCAAAAGTAATGTTATTTAAAATTTAAATTTAATGTAATCTACAAGTTGTAAGTAGTTAGTGGAAAGGAAAATGTTTTTTAAAGCAACTTATAAAATAGAGAACATCGAGATTAAAGGGAATAAAATATTACAATAATAATTTGAATAATTTTAAAATCATGTCTGAAATTAAAAACCACAATTTGAATTAAATGAGATTTGTGGCTTTAAAATCATCGCGCGCTACGTGCAGCCTGGTATTCACCCCGAGCGACTGTGATCTATTAATACAGAAAGACACCATCACACGTCGCTCGATCCTCGAGGAAAACCCGCTATCGGGAAAAAACCCACCAGGCAGACTGTGTCCTAATACATGGAACTGGCTAACATGAAGTAAACGGGTCATTGGGATGTATCCTCAGCTGCCGTCCATGCTGCAAAGTGGTTTTTCTTGTTTAAAACCGCCTCTGCTCCTCGGATGAAAGTACAGTTCCGGCAGTATCAAACAGGTCGCAAGAAAGTTAACATATTTTTACAAAGAACACATTAATTTATTTCTAAAACACATTAATCTTAACACTCCTAAGGAATGTTTTTATTTGACCCGTATCTACAAAATGGTTATTTTACTTGTAAAAGATCATGCAGTGCTTCTTAAAGATGTGAATGAAGAGGAGTTTTAATATTGGAGGCAATTATATTCCACTCGCGGGCGTACAGTAATTGCGAACGATTTATTGTAGTAAGCATGGTTTTGCTTTTTTGGAATGAGAGTAACTGGGAATTCTGAAATCTAGATGATTTCAAATGTACAAAACCAGTTTGTTTAAGTAGTCGGGGAACCCATTTTTAGCATCTTAATAAAAGACCAAAGCTTGATACAATCGCCTATCTTTAGTTTAATATTTTGTGCTGCTATTTGTAAACTCCAAGATGTGATCGTATATTTTTTATTTCATAAATGAAACGAATACAGGAATTTGAGGGCCTCTGTAGAGTTTGAGCGACGTGAATCTTTAAATTGTTATACACAATATCCCCGTAGTCGAAATAGGACCAGAAACAGGGTTTTTACCCAACATTTCTTCGTATTTATAGGAGACATTTACTCGATATATCATAAGGATTGCAAAGAAGCATAAACTTTCCGACAAGACATTTCGATCTGATATTCCCAACTTATGATGATCATCAAAGTATTAAGCCCAAGTTTTGACTTGTTTATGACGAGGTACTACAACATTGTCTATAAGCACATCAGAACATATGAACCTTCAAGTTTCTTATTGCAGTGAGAAGAAGCCAATTAAATAGGAAAAAAAATGGGTTTGTGATTTTGTAGGATTTAAATTGAGTCCGTTTCTCATTGAACCATTTGACTACCAGAGGCAGAGTTCAATTATTTAATTTATATATTAGCATTCTAGCTCTGGATGTTTTCCGGAGAATTATAATTTGCAGTATCCGCGTACTATTATGCTGAGCAATTCGCGTAAGTTCGCACATATAGGTCATTCATGTAAATTTAAGAAGACACATTGCCCTAACACGAGCCCCTGAGGTACTCCTCGGTGGAGAGGTTTTGGATTCGGTGCAGATGCGTCAAACTACTACAATTTGTTGCCTATTGGTATAGATACTTGCACATCCGCAGAGATGGTGGAATCAGAAAAACTTCAGATTTTTGCACTTCGCTATTAGGATATTCATAATCTACAAGTCAATGCCTTTACTAAAATCTAAAGAGTTATACAGTTACCCGAGGCATCATCCTAGCGCTTTTTCGTATGTCTCAATTACTGTCAATAAAGCGGTTGTGTGCTTCTACCTCCTCTAAAGCCGGATTGAAAGTATCGAGCAGAATCTGAGTCGATACGCTGTTTCAATCTGGTCGAACAATTTTTTCCAGAACTTTAACACTGTCGGCAATATCTAAATTGGCGATTAATTGCATTGACGTCCGAGTCAGTTTCAGATTTTGGCAGGGACGCGAAATGCGCAAGCGTCCACGTTGAGGAACGGTTCCGTTGTTAATGAAATTAATAAATGCGTGAGGCCGGAGGGATGCGTAAACAAATTTCATGTTTGGGGTGTGATACCATCGGACCATTGCATTTGATTTAGTGAAAGAACAATATTACTAACTCTGATGGTCAACTTATGGAAATAAAATTTATCCCTGATAGCAGGTGAGTTGATTGAAAGTCTCATGTCATGTATATACGCTTACAAAGGTAGTATGGTTTTTATATAATTCGTTGAAGACTTCTACCGTTACTATTAAGAGAGTTTGACTATAAACGTCATGCCAAGGAGCTTTAGCACTGTCACTTGAACAATAGCCTCAGAATTAATATTTTGTTAGTCACGGTAGCGGCATAATTTTCTTGCTTATATTAGAACATTTTATAGATATACACCATAAATACAAAATCATGCTTTGGGTACTCCCGAAATAGATATTAGACCGTACAATTAATACTTTCGAAAGTGTCTGGAACACAATCGCGTGATCTATCCATGTTTCAGCTCCTAATTGCTATGAGATCGGCCAAATTCTAATATTTGTAAATTGTAGAATATAAGTATCATAAACTTTTTTCAGCCGAGTTTGTAGAGCGTACTTTCAAGATCGCAATTGAACACCCATGATTATGATATCCTGATATTTACTTGCGAACTGCGAAAAGGGGAATCTTCTAATTCAGATAAAACTCTGTTTTCGGGCCAGTTAAACAACAGCAACAAGAAATGTTCATTCCATTTATTTCTGCAAACTTATATTCCATCCAGGTATAAGAGGATGTGGAGTGACGACTGCTTAACCTTAATGTCATGCGAACAAACAATGCGACCCCTCCACCGATCTTTCTTTTAAATTGATTTAATAACCGACCTATCATTCCGAAGGAGTTTATAATTAGATACACGATACGATCCTGATTTTATTGTTAGATTTTAGCCAGTTTGCTTATTAAATAACAGCTGGTTTCGTTTCAGTATATTAATATTTGAAATTTCAGAGTAATGCTGCTTAAGTGATTGGGCGTTTACGTTGGGAAAACAGGACAACACGATTGTATCCTGGAGGTTACAGGGCTACTACGAGCGGGTATGGACTTTCCACGGGCTGGGGTGAGCCAGTATACTCTCCACTTCCGGATTAGCACTAACACATTATCATAGTTCCTGAACGGCCGATGGGGTACTTGAGAAAATTACGTGTAAGCTTTGTGCCACATTTATGAAATTCGACGTTGGAAAAAAATCCAAAAGCAGCACTAAGCAGAAAGGAAATTTGAAGTTAATAAGTTCTTACATATCACACGTTGGGCACGTAACTACTTAGAATTTAGTCTAATTATTTAGAGTAGTTTCTGTATTAACTATTAAATATGTCTAGTGGATTAGATAGTGAATATTATAATTTATTAAGAATAAGGACACTAAGAAAAGCAAAACAATTATGAAGTAAAATGTGATAATATAAAAAATATAATTCTAATATTAGTAATATAAATTAGAGTAAAAAGGTTAATAGCAAATATTATGATAATATTAATATATTATTAATTCAATAGCACTATAAAAATTAAGCAAAAGATGAAAAAATTAAAAAATTATAATTAAAAAATTTTTTTTTAAGAACACAAATAGTAAACATAGTCTTTACTTCCTAGTTATGTATACTATCCAGTTCTGCTATAGTTCTGACGCGAACTTTGGAATTTCTCACCTTTACGATGACGACACCACACACGACGACACACATATATTGGGGGAAAGAGAACACAGAACCGGATGTCACCAGGACCGGATGTCATAAAAAATGTATGATAGAGATACTTACTCTACTATCTTCCATTCATGCTTTAGTCGGCTGAAGCTTACAAGATCTAAGTATATTTCCAAAGTACTTCTTGGATACAAGAACAACGTGGTACCTAAGGCAGGCGATAGAACCCAGGCAAATAATTACCGACCAATAATTTGCCTGCATAAGATTTTGACATCAATATTTTTTTCCGGGGATTTTTCCATTTAGTCGAACACATTGGCAATGTAGCAGGGGTTGCAAATAATTACTGATCCACGATAGTGTAATTACACAGCTGGTACGCATTAACGCAATCTTCCTGCAGACTTCCTACATTAGAAAGAACAAGTGATTCGGTGTCTCATTCATGGTTTCTCAATTTTCTCATCTTTTACAAGATCGATCGAAGGCTCATAAGTTTTCGGTAAATCTTCATGGCAGAATGGAAAACTAATTTGCAGATAAATCAGGGAACTTTCTGTGAAGAGAGAGAAGTTGGGATTGGACGAGGAATCTTTCAAGAAGAATGCGTGAGTCCGCTATAACTGTGTGCATTCCTTCGAGCAGAATGCTTAGACAATCAGGTTATGGGTGCCTGAAGCAAAAACAGATGGAGTAAAAACAGATGGACGAATCCCATACATGCTTTACAAGGATGAACTTCTTCTATTTACTTTAAATGGAGATCACTGACGAAACTAGTTCCAAAATGTTAAAAGAGATTCAATGATGCATTGAACTTAGGGTAGGCAAATGCGCTCGTGAAAGTTGTGTGTGTGTGTGTGTGTGTGTGTGGGGGGGGCAAGTCCAAGAAGAAGAAGAAGAAGAAGAAGAAGAAGAACAACAACAACAACAACAACAACAACAACAACAACAACAACAACAACAACAACAACAAAACTTGCCATTCGAGCACTGAGAATAAATACAAATACCTCTTGTTAGGAATTTATTAATCGGATGTTAGAAATTAAAATGTATAGAACGAGCAATGCAAAATAAATAGTCACCCAAACAAATTTAAATACAACTAGTAAAATCTCTGCTATTAATACTTGGGTAATTTACCATATAAACACAAATGTGGTGTACTGAAATGGACAGATCCATCCTTATAGGCATTTGACAGGAAAACAAAACCTACAAGGTATCGTCTTTATCAGTCGCAGATTTCAATATACAGGCTGTAATGACCTCGATATATAGGAGGAAGGAAAGTCCTTAATTTGGAGGCAAACGGCCTCCAGCAAAAAGAAAAGTTACGTCAGTACCTTCGGTTTATAAACCAACCTGTAATAAGGGTGAAAACCATCTGTGATCAGGTTCACAAAAATATAATTTCTGGTTAGTCCTTGATTAACAGAGAAAAGCAAATATTTTGCATATTGGAATGTTCAACACCGTATGAATGTCTGGCAAAAAAATAACTTCGCGGTAGGTATTTTGCAACGTTACATCAGACAGTATACACAACCGAACAAGTATATAGAATAACTAACAAATAAATAAAAGTTTAGAAGTAAACAAAAGCTGTTTAGACACATTTATTGACGTCGCCAAGCTTTTGATAAAGTTTAGCACACTGAAATGGGTGTGAGCAGCCTAAACGCAGGTGCAGAGGCAACTACATATCTGCTCCCCTTTTCCCTTGAACTTTTTTATATACTTATGACATATTTTACAACTAAATGAATAAATCATATTAAAAGGAGAATGAAATTACAACCTTAATGATAAAACTAATAAAATAAGATTGGTATGATGTTGAACCATTAACAGGGTGGCCAGATGACTTACAGAACCTCTTTCTCACAATATAATAACAATTTCCCATTTTGTCGGGAGAAAAATGGGAAATCAGTAATTAAACATATTTCAGGAAATAAAATTGTTTCTTTATGTAAGCATATGGAGATACTTCCATAATTTTCAGGGGGCCCATGAACCCCTAGCCCCTTTTGCGCATATCGACGCCCACCCATCTTTTATCTAAATCAAAATCTTGTTACAGATAATTATGTCATTTTAAAAGCATACCTCAATTAAGGATTATTTGAAGTTAAACATAAAGGAGTTTTTGTAGTTTTCAAGGAGTAACTTTCTGAAGTTCTAACATCGAATGGAGTGTCCTCAAACAGGGGGTTTCTTTAGCGAGACTCAAGGATTTCTTTCCTCAATTGTAAACCAAATTTGTTAAAACCAGAGAATGCAAAATGTCTACCAACAAGTCGGTTCAGTATATTTGCTGTGGAGGCACAGCAATGACGCGAATACCTTAAAAGTCAAAAACATCATCGTCAAAGTGATTCACCACGCACTTCCAAAGAGATGCATCATTTTAGAGAGTGAAAACCCTGAGAAAATAAATATCAGCAAAATCATACGCGGGTTCTGTAGGATAATACAATCACTGATTAAACAGTAGAAGCAAGTAGATCAGATATTTTTCTGCCTCACTAAATATCTGAAACAACAATCAACCCTTTCATTGACGCTGCAGTCCCTACGAATGACGGATGTTGCTGGGAATAGGAAATACCAATCACTGGCTGATCAATTATATCTGCGTCTGAACTGAGAGCGGTGGAGAACGGTCCAGTATACCTTTAAATAAATTAGCACAGATTGGAAAGCGATTGCAAATGAATTAAAAGTGTGGTAGAAGTACCTGCGGTCCATGGGCCGCACATGGATTGGATATTTGTATAGATGGAGAGGTAATTACGATTTACGTAGGCTTTCCGCAATCAACACATTTATTGCATACAACTCTCCATCAATTCCTGCCACTGTTTCACCTGACAGCAACATAAATTGCTTTTTGGAGTAATATATTATTATAGATTTCTATTAAATTAATTGTTATTAATATTTGATATTTTATTTTTTTGTTTTTGTCTAATCAATTGATTAGTAGAATTCGCATGTTGTAAGGTAAGCTTGG
>BOPP01000081.1:3507572-3523636 GCA_017312745.1 Gryllus bimaculatus
CACGCCGCGCCGCCTGTTGGTCTCGAGAAGCGCGTCGAGTACTCTGCCACGTGACGTAATCGCTCTCCTTTGGCACATCACAGCGCTACACACGGCATTTCACTTTTATCCACACGACAACAATCCAAGATAATTACTTTCTCGATATATGAAATGAATGCTGGCCGTGCATGTTTCGCGTTAGCACTGGAGCGCCGAAAGGCTGGGGGGGGGGACGCTCATCCCCCAGAAGCGAATGGTATCTATTAGCAATATAAATTTTACCAATTTTCTATACTAACGAAATCATCCTTTATATCAATTGTTTACGTTTTAAATATGAGTAAACAAATAAAAATAAATTTTATATTAAGCTCAAATGAAACGATCATTATAAGAACACAAAAAATCGACTGGCCACTATACATGTTGCCCCCCCCTTCCTCCCCCCCACCCAAGAAAAATCCTGTTTACGCCTCTGGTGTTAGGGTATAGCAGTCAGAGCTTTTTATCCGTTTGCGCGAACGTGTAAAGGAAACTTATTTCACTATGAACCTTGTAGATTTGTTCGTTCCTATCTAGCACTGAAAATACTGTCCTTTTGTGATGTCAGGATTATTACATAATGTGCCGGAAGTGACCAGCATATGCGTTATCGCTACCCACACTTCGTACATTTGGGTACAGAGAAAACAGAGCGATAGAGTAATGGATTGCAATCTCAGAAGAACGTAGAGAAGAAAGGAATTGACACTTGCAGGTTCCGTTCGGAGCCCGTCGTGTTAGCTGCGAAGTTCACGTCGCGGGGCGGTGACGAAGTTG
The DNA here is from genome assembly GCA_017312745.1 of Gryllus bimaculatus. Taxonomy (NCBI): domain Eukaryota; kingdom Metazoa; phylum Arthropoda; class Insecta; order Orthoptera; family Gryllidae; genus Gryllus; species Gryllus bimaculatus. The sequence goes on from BOPP01000081.1 coordinate 3,508,374, forward strand.
GCAAGAAACTGAACGAGGCTTCCAAGCGAAATGAGACGTCGTAAACCTCCTCGGTCAGACGTAAATCTCCTTGAGTGCTCGTAACCACCGAACTCGTATGTCGTATCGACTTCGTGGCGCTCACGGGGTCGCCTTGTCTTTGGCAATCGTACAACAATGTCGGTGTCCAAATGAAAGTGCTCTCACTTAGCAGGCGGACTCGTCGCTGGTTATTAACGTGTCGACGAGCAGAGATGATTGACAGATTTCAAAACAAGTTTCAAAACCGGTCCAATTAATAATAATGAGGGGTCTTTCTAGCCGCCTTTAAAGGATCCTAACTATATTCTTCTGCAAAGTAGCTATCGTATTAATTTTCATTAACGAAAATGTTGAGAAGAGTATGGAATCATGTATATGTTCTTGCATATAATTGCGTGCCTAGGTAAAGATTCAGTAGCCATTTCTCATTTTACAATTCGTAAATAATTGTAAAGATACCTGAAGGTTATATTCTATTCAATGTTTCATTTAGCAAAAGTTACGGTTACATTTCTTAAATTTTCTTAGTCACAAAGAGTCAGTATCGGTCAAATCACATGGATGCGGTTCGGTATCTTCAAATTAAAATGAATAGGTAAAAACCGCTGCACAGGTTTCAAATAAATCAAAATGTTTAAAAAAATTGCCAATTAAGTTCGTGAATGTGTAAAATCGGCGTCAATAAGAGGAGAAATATTTACTCGAAGTATTTTCTCAAATTGAACACAATATTTTTATAAGAAACTCAACAGAAATGAAGTGCTTGCTACTGTAGTATATTCTCAAGAAAATAAATTCATATTAACTATTTTACTAACTGCAGAGATGAGATGATGGAACGGAATTTAAATTGCTTGTAGAATATTGTTGTGCATGACAAAATCTGTCACTTTGTTTTCAGATTTTTTACACCCATACGCTGACATTAGAACTACAAGTAGTCTTAATTGCAACATCTTTCGAAATCCAATATAGAATTCAGTTAGTGGCCTGCAGCAGCAAAAAGACGCTGAACAAAACCACACAAAATGGTTTCCAAAAAGTCGCACGCACCTGCTCAAGAATACACACAAGATACTCTTATATAATACTGCAATAAATTAAATATTTTAACAAAATGTGTTTACGAATACTGTTTACTTGTTGATCTGGAGCAGTGTGTGTTGTATTTTGTTAAATCCATTTTTGTTTGATAGGTAGTGTTTTTGCTACGGCATGCAATTACTTAGTAATCTAAATATTTCCTTGTCGTGTATTTTTAAATCTGAGGCAACGTAGATGAGAATTGATAGTCTCAACCGGAGAGGTATTCATACGTCATGAAGTGTACACGCGCAACGTATTTTTTTACGTGTTTATGCACAACTTGTGTTTCACTATTTAATACTATTTATTATTACATGCGTAGGGGATGATGCTGAATTCTTGGGTTAAAATTCATAAAAATATCTTTCCAAATCCAGAAAATTGCGTTTCTAAATAATGATGGGCTTATGTCGGATCACCCATAAATCTGAGGAGAATTCTAAGTTAACAGGCTTTTTAGGGTACAAGAGACCATAATTTTTCAATCTCCATTATCAAATTTTCTTGATATCACTTTTGAAATTAAGAACCTCTGTATATTTTACGAGGTTCGAACTCGTATCCAAACTACTAGAATGACAAGGGATTGCGGAACTCAAGAAACGTGTCCGCAGATTGCACCTAACCCGTACATCACACACAGTTTTTCCTGTAAATTAACACTGTAAGTAAATAATAAACATAAAAACACAATGATGAACATAATTAGCAAACAATAAAAAAATATTTTTAGGGTGGAATAGGTGTACGCGAAGACCAGAAGAAGCTAGGTCGCCTATGTAGCACCGATGCAATGCTTTGCCAGAATTGTGCAATGACACAGAGCCTGCTAGTCGCGTACGCACACAGCAGGGTATCCTTGAGCCCCTGTATGCCGGGAATACGAATGTCTGTTCTCACGCCGCCTTGTTCGCGGAGTTACGTTGCCCGTTTCATTGTGCTACACTGCGCTTCCACCTCGCCTTCCCTAAGACGTCTGTTACCCGGAAAGTGCTTGCATCACTCACAATTTGCATTGAACGTGGAAAACGAACATTCAGGAGAAAAGCTGATGCTTCTGAATGACATCCCCGCCTGTTGCGATCGCGTGTAAATTGTCTTGAGTAGAGGTATCAAAAAAATAGTCAGCCATGGAGTCGAGACACGTAATGTTTGGTTGTCTCGGACGTAATGATATAGAACAAGTATGTACACACAAGTAATTTGTTTACATATTTCCCTCAATATAATTTCGTAAAATAAATCTTAGTTTGTGTGCTTACCCCTTTAGATGTGTGTACCTTCATGAAAATGCCCCCACCGCTTTACAATACAAAGAATTACAACGCAATAAGAATGGTATAACAGTTAAACGACGTTCAAAGGAATGAAAATAATTTACATACTATAGTACTTTTAATATGTAAATAGTTTTTTGAAATAATTTTGTCTATTCTCCCCAAAACACCTTGAAATACTTTTTTCTAGTTCGTATACTCACTTCGATAACTTCCTCCCCTTTTCCCGTAAACTTTCGCAAATGCCCATCGGCGTCCTCGCTCAGCCCCCCCCCCCTCAATAACATGTACGTATTTCTTGAATGACCTCTTATATCAGCACGATTATCCAGTCGTTTGTGGAAAATTGAACAGAGACTACTTAGACTACTTAAGCTCAAGGCAACCCAAATCATATTTAAATCGCCCCACCAATGAGTGCTGGGTAGCTTTGCGTGTGACAACAGACCGCTCAAAACACACATTCACCTTTACGATTCTGTTCAATAGTATTTTCTTTTGTGTGTTAGTTTACTGCAAGGTGAACCTGATGTGTGACATTTATATCCGAACAAGAGAACAGTTGTAATTCTTTTATGTTGTCCACTTTTCGCCAACTAAAATGCACAATTTTCATTCATCAAGGTTATTTTTTTTCTTTCTTTATTTGTATCTGTATTTTCTATTTATGGACGCACTAGACTGGAAAATGTCGACATTTGTTGATATCTCCCGTCCCTTTAAATGCAAAATGTAATTAAAATGTGTTCTATTTAATGCAATTGAAACATTACTTTAATAAAAGATATATTTAACCTATAAACGAGATAAACATAATAATAATAATAATAATAATAATAATAATAATAATAATAATAATAATAATAATAATAATATGCCTTTATTAATATGGCGAGGCTCGGGCCATCAGGCCCGCTCTTCCGCCTGACCACTAACATATTCAGTAACATATTCAACATATTCAGTAACAACAATTAAACATATTAACGCCCATCGTCCCGCAATTGTTTTGTAGAGCTTTTTGTATTTTAATTTTGTACTTGAGAAGAATGACTGTGTAGAATAATCATATAAACGTGCATTGAACTATCTACTCATGGAATGGTTGGATTTTTAGTCATGAATATTACTTTCTTAATGAGAAAGGGTAGTCAAAAATTTGTATGGAGGTGCTTATACTAAAGTTACTGTTAGCCCAGCGTAGAGAATCAACGTCCTCTATCCTTCATCGTATAATAGAATAAGGTGGAAACTCTTTATATGCATGTGGACACTACAGTGATAGTCTTTCTAATTTACCAGAACTTTACAAGAATATCCTGTTCACAACCCATTGATTAAAAAAATGAATTAATGACTTGTTTTTGTTAGAGCTGGATTTCGTCAAAACCATGTCCCTACCGTAAAGTAATTAATCATATTTTGTCCGAATAAAATAGTGATAGTTATTTAATAAATTATTATGTGAAGAATATTTTTAACTGATGGATATCAAGGGATTAATATACTTCCAGCTACTTTACTACAGCTAGATGCGATGTTTCACTTCAAATAATCGAATAAAGCACTCGAGTTTTATAGTATCATATTCATTTTAACTATATCTTTGCAAGTAATTTTATATTTATTATATTAAATACTTCCATCGCGTGGCTCGCGAAATAAAAGGTAATTGTCTTGTATAGTTACATCTCGTTTAATAAATGCCTCATTTGTTCGGTTGGAAGGTAAACGAATATGATCTAACCATATCCTTGAAAAATTTTCCTGTTACCTCTCTCTGAAATTGCTGGCGTCATGCAGGCGTTGCCCGATCTATTCTAGTCTTTAACTATACAGCGAACGCACGACTTACGAAGCGTGATCACGTCGGATCAAGAGTAACCATGCTTTACAGCAGCGCACTGTCACTGCTGCCATCGGGTGAGCAGAAGTCGAACTACGTGAAACTGTAGTTGCTAAAGAGCTCGCTAGAGGTCTACGGCACGTTCGCGCTGCCAGTTTGGCAGTGGCGCCATAGCGGGAAATACACGAACTTCTTGCTACTGCATACCTTTAATTACGATGCAACAAATTATTTCTGTACTCTACAAACGCGTAAGAAATGGTGTTGCTGTTCTTGGTCAATCTCCTACTGTCAGATTTGAATCAGTTGTATAAGTGTATTGTAACTAAACATGTTGTCAACACCGTGAAGTTGTTTTGATAAGGTATAAAAGTACTGTAATCCACAAAAATTTCTTAAACAATATTGGCCTTACAAATCCATTTAACATAAGTTGTTGCTTTTTCTACTTTCTGTCGTTATCTATTTAGTTACGTCTTATCGACATATGAGAACCAGGGATTAACTTAAAAATACACTAAGAAAACTCTATGCAATTGCTGTGGAATTTAACACTGCACACTACAAATTCTCTCTCGGAGGGACTACTTAATTTGGAACTGTAAAAAATTTATGTATTCTTTTGTAATTTTGTAAGATTGTTGTTGTTACATTGTAAATGTTAATATATTCTACGCCATGGTGTTTCAGTAGCTTACATATTAGTAATTGCATGTTAATTATCCCAAAAATATTCTCTTTACTTTTAGTACTTTAATCCTCATGGAAATGCAAGTTTCATTACTCATAGGTCAGAATTACCTCTCAAGATTGTTGGCAACTTACTAGTGCTTCCGGTATTCTAATAAAAATACACCATGAGGGAACTGAAATAATTACGCGGCGATGATGATGATTTTATATATTGGTTGCTTTTTTCATAACTTTTTGTTCATTTGCAAAACCTGGTAGTTCGCGCCCACGAGTTTAGTGAATGCTACTGAATGAAGAATATCCCTTGGGAACGTCATCCTCACACGTATTGGGACATTAATTTAATTTAAGGGGACATTATTAAATCTTTGACCGAACAACGAAAGAAGCAATTTGTATTCCGCAGCATTTTACTAGCACATCCGAAGTAACGGACCCTTTTATAATCCTCGAATGTAGGGAAAATATTACCGATATTGGTAAAATCAATAAAATGTGTTCATGTGACGAAATACATCAATGATAAACTGCTTGAATAAGTGTTAGAATGGTTTTTATAATCACATATTTTCAGATTGTTTCGATTTCTAAAGCAGGTTACTGTGGTCAATCTTTTCTTTCCATTTTCGTGTTATACTGTGAATAAAATTACTTTGAGAGCTGCCCGTGGTGGTTGACACGTTGGATGATGGTATCTTCGCGGGGTCTCCGGCATAAAGTAGGAGAGCATAACCATTAACAGAAATAACCATGTTAATTACTTGCAGTTTGCAAACACTGTTTAATAATTATGGGTTTTCGTTTCCATCACTCAGGTTGAGTTTAGCTCAGAGACAGCATTGTTGCTGTCTATGCAAAGGCTCTGGACGGGAAGTCCCAGAGTGGCGGATTGTCTACACTAGCTTACTGGCGTCAGAGGTTTCTCCTATCATTACAAGGATAATGCTGGAGTAGAACTCTAATACATGGGCCACAGCGTGTGATCCTTCCTTCCTGTTCCATGTATCTTCTGTTGCGCAGCCAATCACACACTTACATCCATTACACTACCACGCATGACTGGAGACAGGAGCTTAGTTTGCCCTGACTGAGACGGTGCATCAGTGCGGGAAGATACCTGAATGAGGGAAATCTTCCGCCAAGTAGACGTGTAGGTCGTCGATGTATCTCACCATCCAGCTAGGAAGGACACACCGCCAGCGACAAAAATACAGCAGCAAAATGTTGCAGCAGAAAGCCTCACCAACGTAACACTACACAACCTCCCCCTCTCGGAACCTACACCACAACCACAACTACAGCACAGCAACGTGATTGGAACAGATCACCTCTCATAAAATATTAAAAACGCACGAAAGTTCTACAGGCGGGAATAATTTGTATTGAGATCCGTGATGGCGACGATGTGCAAATAAAGGCTTCTCATTGGACTTACTAATGTAGCTTCCGCGGCTGCGAATTGCGTTACATAAAATATGAATGTAATTAAAACAGTACGATAGGCCTGGGAACACTCAGTCGCTTACAAAAATATTTGCAGATTAACTCTAAAGGAATCATAATTGCATGTTTAATAAAAAAATTGAAATATAGCCACAATTTCGTAGAATGTATTTAATATTTGAATTTATCTAAAAAGTAAATGTCTACTCAGAGAGCGTAAATCTTCGGGTCACTGGTTCCTTTGTCGCAAGCCTCTATTGCTCCGTTGATCATAGGTTGAGATATCGTCTCTGATAACCTGGGCTCGGATTCAAATAACGTAAAATTCTTTGAAAAAAAACTTAAAAATAAAGGTGAAATCTAGATTTTCTAATTGTTTTTTAATACTTAAAAATATGTAAGAAAATGTTTACTTATTTAATTAATTTTATGATTTTAAATAAAATATGTTTAGATAATATATTTTATTTTATTTTACGGGGAAATGTTATCCTTGGCTCCGGTCTTCCACCCGTCAGGTTTGAATGGTCAACGAAGGTACCGAAATTCTGAATAATTTTGAGAACTCGCAATTCCGAGAGTCCACTGCAGTAGTGAATTTCGTCATGAACTGATGATACAATAAAAATTCGTTATAGTATCATTGTAAATTCATGAAACATTACTAACAAAAAATACGAAAGGGAAACAAAAGATATAAAAACGACAAAAATGACGCAAAGGTAAAAGTGACATAAAAGATTACAAATGGCAAATAATTACACAATGACCCAGTGCCTATATATTTCTATCACCTATGTGATCAACATTCACTTACAAGTTTACCTACGTCTACAATGCGCCGATGAAAAGATGACAATGTCATCCAAATCCGAGCCCTGATGATGACTCTCTTGGGCCCCATGAGCCCCTCTAGCCGTTCTGCGAATGGACGCCACGGCACTGACCTGGGTAGGAGAGGAAGTCCGTGAGTGTCTGGGCCTTATGAATATTTTTAACGGCCCCGCCTGGCGCCACCCCGCAGTGCGCCTATGCTGCGAACCGAAATACGCTGTGTTCTCATTACGCTGCCCGAATCTGCGAACTGGGTCGCGCGGCACAACAGCCTGGGACTCGCTACACGGCCTCCAAGTGAAAGGCTCCTCGTTTCATCGCTCTGCTCTACGGAAGCAGGTGTTACGGAAATTATGGCATCCCATTTCCATAATATTCTCTCGAATTCTTCGTAGACTTCATTTCAGCATTCGGCGATTCAGATATTTACATTTTTTACTTTTTTTACGAGTGTTCTGAAGCATTTTTGAGTCAAATTATTATTTTTTTTCAAAGTTTAATGGTTACTTGCATGTTGAGCGTTCCTTATTGTAAATAACTAGTAAATTTTCGGGGATTGACAAAATAAGCAATATTCAAGAAATAGTGAGCAACAAATAGACTTAATCTTACGTCTAATGTTATTCTCTGAAAATTCATTTGTTAATTCATAAAGGAACTTCACCGTATTCAATACGAGTTAATTCGTATGTGAAAAAAAGCACCAACGTGTTCAGCAATATGAAATTAACAAGTATATCTAATGCTACGTTACTGAGAAACCTTTGTTAGTTCACAGCATCTAGTGGGCGAATTCTTTTATTTCATTTCTACCAGAAGCTTGCGCTGGTGATGTGACCAACCAATGAGGGTTCTATGAAATGTTTAGAGATAAATCTCTTTTGTTCGGAGAGCAAAGAAGCAAAATGTAAAATTCGTTAATTGATACAATCGATGTGCAAATCGTCTGCTCTGTATCGAACCGGCTCGCAATCGAAATATCGTCACGCTCATTATTTCTCGGGAGTAGAGCTTTGTAAACCACACAGAAGATGATTTGAAAATGTAGAAATTCAGGAATAAAAAAGTAACCTTTGAAATTTTTGAAAATATTTTTTACAGGGAATAATTGATCTTGGAATTCAGGATGTCTTTTAGGTATAGTTAAAGTATAGAGTTTAGGTGTAACATCAGCGAGTCCCTCTTAATTAACAGAAAACAATAATGAATTCCCCTCTCGTTTTGCACTCAGAGGCACCGATACCCGTAGGAAGTGTTGCGTGATTTTAGTTGTCACCTTTCGGTTCGAAACGACTCCGAATTATTCCATTAATTCACGCTGATTGATTCTAATCACTGCATGTATTGTTAATACAATACGACTTGCTGAAATGGTACTATAACCTTCAAGTTATTTTCCAATAAGGATTTAATATGCCATGTACAAGAAAATGAAGTATAATAATACTTCAGTCCTTGGGCATCATACACCATATCACACAACATTAAACGAAAATTGTGCAAGTTTTTTTTGCACTGTTGGAAATTATGAAGGAATCCACGCTAGTTTGGAGAGAGGAGAGGTCCTTCTGTTCACCCACGAATCAATTTTGAATAGAACAGGATTTAGGGAGAAAATTTGGGGAAGTGTATTAAATATAGACCTACTCAGTTATTCTATACAACAATATTCAACAAGATTTCCATTGACAGTTGAAGGGAGAAGCAAGCAGGCAAGCAGGCACTGTGGAATATCTATCTTCTCCGGTTGTCCGCTGCGAGGGAGAAAAGAAAGATTGGTGCGCTGTTTCTCGGGAGAAGCGACGCGTGCTCGGGGTGCCAACGTGCGTTTGGTATTGTAATTCTCGCCCCAGGCATGAATTCCCTTATGCAATTTTCCCAGTCTCATCTTCTCGCCCACCGCTCCTGAAATGCTGGTCACGTTTGCATGGTTTCCTGGCATTGCATCCGTTGGTTTCTGTTTCTGGGTGGTTCATGTATAGGGCGCAAAGAAATACATCCAGAGCAAATGCATTAAAAACTATTTTTCCAGTAAACAATCAAATAATGTGAAGACATCTGTTACATGAGATACTACTAGACTGATTAACATCGAAGTTTAATTCGAGATACGTCTGTAACTAAATTTGATTGCGCTTCTTGCTGCTCACGTATTTCATAAGACATCAGGATGCAAATGTACTTTTTCATTCATTCTTCCGCACACAGTTCTTCTTCTTCTCCTTCTTCTCCTTCTTCTCCTTCTTCTCCTTCTTCTCCTTCTTCTCCTTCTTCTTCTCCTTCTTCTTCTCCTTCTCCTCCTTCTCCTCCTTCTCCTCCTTCTCCTCCTTCTCCTCCTTCTCCTTCTCCTCCTCCTCCTCCTTCTCCTCCTCCTCCTCCTTCTTCTCCTCCTTCTCCTTCTTCTCCTTCTCCTTCTCCTTCTCCTCCTTCTCCTTATCCTTATCCTTATCCTTATCCTTATCCTTATCCTTATCCTTATCCTTCTTCTCCTTCTTCTCCTTCTTCTCCTTCTTCTCCTTCTTCTCCTTCTTCTCCTTCTTCTCCTTCTCCTTCTTCTCCTTCTCCTTCTTCTCCTTCTCCTTCTTCTCCTTCTCCTTCTCCTTCTCCTTCTCCTTCTCCTTCTCCTTCTCCTTCTCCTTCTCCGGTGATCTTCCCCCGCTGGATGGCGAGATCCAACTACGGATGACAGTCGGCTAGCTGGGTTTTCCCCAACCAGGTATCTCTCACCAGCGGGGCACCGCCTACAGCAGGACAAGCTCTAAGCTCCCGTCCGGTCTCCCGTCTTATGTGGTAGTATAGTGCATGTAAATGTAATCATGTGTGTTGGACAAGGAAGAAGGAAAGATCGCGCGCAGTATGTGGCCCGTTTGCTAGTGTACTGCTCCGGCATTCGCCTGGTGTTTTTCAAAGCAACCACAGAAAACTGCTGATCAGAGCAGCCGATCATTAGAATTTTCCTCCAGACAACGACTGAATTCGACCAAGTTGACAATCTTATCGAAAAGCCTGCCATCGTCGGGACTCGAATGCTAGGACCTCCCGGTTAGAGGCACTGCAGTGACATCAGTTGATGCCCTGAGCCACATCTCCAAGAAACAATGCATTGGAATACATTATAATTCACGATTTTAAAGAATACTCGTGACTACTTGGCTGTCCATGAGACTCCGCGACCTAGGCGCAGGTACCACCGTTTCGGCCGCCATTCTGCGGCTTTCCTCGGGGCGAAATGCAGGAAGGTCGCAGAATGGCGGTCGAAACGTTGGCACTTGTGCTTAGAAGGTGGCGTCTCCCGGAGAGCCACGTAGCTTCTGACTTCAGCCTAGGCTCTCATAAACCAAACTCATTTAATATTAATGATGCAGATTGCTATTCTCACTGAATGTTCTCTTCAGCCGTTGTTTGTTTTCAGCAAGCAGAAGGGTTTCCCCCCGTGCCGCTGTACCGCTTCACCGTTAGTGATACTCGATTGCCACAGAAACTAGCCAGCAGTCTCGATGAACGCAAGCCACTTCACAGAGACGTCAAGACACATCCCTGCCCCCATTTCGCTCGGCTGGGGCGGGAGACCATTGGCCGGGTGCAACGGACTCGGGCGAACCCCGGGTAGGGTGGACCCGAGGCCAACGAGAGTGTGATGTTATTGGATGCGAGAAACTCGAATGTTTTTCGACGTGCACTGTCATTATCTGCAATAAGCGAGAGAATCTTAAATGTTGTTTTCTCTAGCAATTTTAACACTTAAATAATTAAAGACTTTAGTTCTTAATTGTTAAATTTGAAACTGGGAAGACTGCCACCGCATTCACATAGTTGGAAAAAAGAGAAGATACCGTGAACACTAGAGTTGTTTTAGCACTTCTTTGAGGATCAATTTTACATCCACCATATATTTCAGCCCCCTTAATTTCTGGCTTCGGCTTTCTTTTTCGTTGGCCTCGGTGGAGCCCACGTGATGAAGGGGGAGGCACGGCAAAAAAGGAGAGACGTGGAAATCTCAAGACACACGTCGTGGTCTAGCAATAAGTTCTGATTTTGATACTGTTAAAATAGTTATTTATGTACCATCTGTATATTTTTTCACTAAAGTCTTGAATAATAACGTATTTTCAAAAAATTTTCATTAGTTCCTGCCTGGAATGCTTTTAGTCAATGGCTAAGCTACCAAACTGTTCGGAAAAGCTATTCTTTACACTGCAATTTTAAACATTTTTGTCAGGAGTATATTCTTACTATCACTTTCAAACCACCGTAGGCAGAAATTATATTTTATTTGAAAAATGATTCACTTGTAACACGAGGAATAAATTATGTTTATTGCTTTTAATTGCATTTTTATTTATTATATTTAACTTGCCCCCTTTCGTATTTTTTGTTGGAATGTTTTTACACATCCTCGAATTATTATTATTATTATTATTATTATTATTATTATTATTATTATTATTATTATTATTATTATGATCATTATCATTTAAATTTAAAAAAGTAGACTAATCCAATTTTGAAATAGTAATTTTATCGATACGAGTTAATGACCTGAAAGTTTACATTAAATATAAATGCATGTGTGCAGTCGTCGTGTCGCAAGTTTTAGACCTCTTCAGCGTACTTATAAGGATCCATGCAATGTGGAAAAATTAAAATTCAGTAGGAAATGTACATTAGAAATCGAATAAAATAGAGCAGTAGCGAAACATGCAGTTAAAACATACAATTCATAAGTACAAGTATTGTAAACGTAACAAGTTTTAAGCCCAGCGTGCACACACCTCTCAGCTCCATTAGTGTTTCTTTTACAATGTAGACATAACTTTCAATTAACATTTCGAGACTCTTCTGTTACATCTAAGTCGCTAAACAGTTCGTCAAAATTCCCATCGTATCGGGCTGGCCAAGATATCTGCATTGCATTGGAATACTTGGCATGATAAACTTTACATGCCTTGAAGTTAACCATTCTTACATTTTGACATTCATTTCCATGGAGACAATCTGTCCATTAAGTTCGACATGGCCGTCGATGAACACTTTCACATCATACCGTCACTCGTCGATCTTCCCTTCGGCAAGTTCAGGAAGTGTGGCGCGATCATTAGCGAACGGAAATTGGCATGGATGGAGGGAGAGGCAGCGCGCGGAGGCAACCGTGCGACGCCAGAGGCGTGGCCGAATTCTCTCGCGTCGGTGCCGTCCTCACCGTCCTCACCGTCCTCGCCGTCCTCGCCGTCCCTCTGGGCGTTCCAAATTTCTGAAGAATCTAAAACATCCGTCCCCATCCCCGCCGCCCTTCACGTTCTCTGCGTGATGTAGCCCAATCTTCGTTGATGTCATTGTTCAACGGCGATTCCGGAAGGTGGCAGTAGCGTAATGACGAATAGCAAGCTAATGCAGTCTTTTAGCTAAATGCAAGTCTTTTGCAATTAAACAAGAATGAATAATGGCGCTAACTGGTGTCAAGGTCACGAGCAAGGTAACTAGTCACCTAGAGTTCGCGGGCCCTGCGTCCAGAGCAGCTGGCGCGTGGTTTAAGAGCGAGGGTTGGACAAATGGCTCTGAGGCGGTGGTATGCCCTGGATTCTTGGCCCATGAGATTCTTTTGGAGGAGTCCAGTAATGAAAGTGCAGTAATTGCGTTAACTTCCTACGTTCAGATTAGGAACAAAGATTGTTAAAAGAGCTGCCAGAGTGATATAAAAAATCTCTTTGGGTTGGTTCACTTGAGGCGATACACTACACAGAAACATGTTAATTTATTTCAGATTATTTCTAGATGCAACATATAACCTACTTATTAAATAAAATAACACAAATCGAGTAGAGGTAAAGAATTTGCAGTTCAGCCTCGTTGCAAAATGATTATACAAGGCATAATTTAAAGACAATAAACATGATATATAAAGTAATAAATAATAAAGTATCTATATTTGAATTACGTTTATATTGTTTGCAAGAAATCTGACAAACGTTTTCATATGAAGCAACCATTCATCGTTACATTTCCACCGCGTTTGGTGCTTACCTTTCCCACTACAGCTAACGCATGTGCACACGTTTCTTCACTCTGAAGAACAATAAGAGCTGAAGCTGGGGAAGTTTCCTATGATTGCAGAAGCACTGGGCTTATTATTTATTAAGAATGAGCGTAATTTGGTTAGATTTTTTCTACTCAATCCCAAACATTCTTACAATTTTGTCAATCTCCTAACCAAGATGGATATTCTATTCGCTTTTGTGAGAGATTTTCGAGAATGCTGCAAAAATAAAATTATCATGGTGTTTCTATAGTTAGTATTTTTTTAAAGTTTTGAAAATATTTACTTGCCATTCTCTTATTAAAAATTTATTTTTTGAATGTAAAAAGAAATAATGAAATATTCTTTGGAGATTTGTACTAATGGAGGAACATTGTGTTAAATACTATATCATGTGTTTACAAAATTACATTCTGTTTTAATCAAGTAAAACCTTAGATCTAAGTTATTTATTATGAAAGTGAATTGATTATTATCCTTAGCTTTTTAAGAATAAATTCTATGTGAATAATTCATACATAAACATGTTTTATAAACTATAAATTCATGCAGTTGCACAGCGATGTAAAATAAATGGAATTAAAAAACTATAAATTCCCACTTCAAGGTTTGTACACGTATTATTTTGTACACCATCGTTCGATAAAACATACTTAATTTCAAACGAACAAGACATTCTAAGGCATCTCATTTTATTATCCAGAAAAACTAAATTCTACGCCTCAAAGTATTTCGGTTTAGGGAATAAAGTTATGCGAAATCTGCTGTGTTTTGGCATTCATAGCTCCTTAATGTGGGGCTCGGAGTGCTTCCGTTGTAGCAATTACGACCTTGGATGAGACTATTGTGAACCTGTCACGAGTTCTATATCACAAGGTGTTGATTAAATAGTTGTAATCAACGAAAGAAAAAAAATCGAAATTGAACCTCTTCGTTTCGTTTGAATGACACAAGTTAAATTCTTTTAAACATCTTTGTTCGGTGTAATAACAGCAAATTTTCTGAAATGCATTTAAATAAGATGTATGGATAAATACAGTGTTTATTCTTCGTATTTTTAAAAATAATTAAGTATTTACCTTTTTCTAACGGTCATCATCATCATTCAGTACTTGGATCAAACCGTACAACATTATTCTTACGAGATATTATGGTGAATTTAAAAATATATACATGGTCCAATAACATGGTTGGGAATAAGTTGGTAAGTGCAATGAAATAAGTTCAGGGACTTTAAAATTTGTATCCAGGGTCCATAGAAATCCATGGAATTTTCGAGAGCCCTAGTTTTAGGAATATCTCAAATTTGTCTTCAGGGTGTATTTTCGAAGACATTCACGACGTTTGTATATTAGTTTCTCTGTTACGATACTGACCGACATCGCATAACTTCGCCGCCCTCTCTGCATAGTCACTTTTTGTCGTTCTATAAGTCCGACTTCGCCACTTAAAGAGAAGCGCATTGGATACTTAATGACTTTGGTGAGGGCAAATAATTTGCGAGCTACAAGTGTGAGCACAAAATAAGTCTGAAGTAATGTATAATGAATTAATATCTTGAAACAGGTTTATACCCCTTAAGGACATAGCCTTCTATTTTACGATATGGAGTTATATTTGGACTCGACTCACTATTAAGTACTAAACGTTCATTCAAAATGTGAAGTACACAGCATACTTCTTTCTCCTCGTGATATTTCTGCGTGTGTATTATGACTGGAATGGATCTTCAAACCTTGAACATCTTTCACTCAGCGGAGAACTAGTTTTTACTGAACCGGTGCAATGCTGCTTCTGTTCTGTTGCGTAGAATTGCACTCAAACTCGACCTCGGCGTCGACCGCGACCGCGACATCGGGCAATTCTGCCTCCGGATATATTTCACATCCTTCCGCATTACGAAGTCCGTACCGCTCAGCAACGCCGTCTGGTCTCAGCCTCCCCCGCGCGCCGCGTTGATTCTGTTAGCGCAGGCGCCTCGCGCACTCTCGTTCTCTTCGCTTCGTCGCCCCCAGCCGCCCACGCCGCC